>JAWDHB010000441.1:0-174893 GCA_033439405.1 Fusarium sp. NFCCI 5145
TAAGTATTAAAGCTATATTTTAATATATATAAAATAGAAATATTTTTATATTTTAAGCTATTAAATATAATATATTAATTTTAAAAATTCTTATAATATTATATTTTATTAAAACTTTTATTTTTATTTTATTTATAGCTTATATATATAAAAACTTTTAAATTAAAAATATAAGGCTAAACCTTAGTAAAACCTAATTTTATACCTTTCCTTTTTTAAAAGGTCTTCTATCTTATAACTAAGCTAAATTAGTATATGCACGGGTACCTGTGCAGCGTTATTTGCACGGGTACCCGTGTGGGTAACGTTGACCCGACGATATATATTTGTTAGTAATGTCACGTGTGTATAGAATTGCTGCAAGTCGTTTCATTCTCGAACCTCTTCTCAACAACATAGCTGCAAGTCGAGTGATGATGTTGGGCAAAACGAACGGCAGGCCCCAAACTTGAGATGCTTAGGTTGCTAGATTGATACTTCATTAAATTCTTATCCATGAGGGTCATGACCGGGAGAGAAGAATGGAGTCGGGTCAAAGGATTTCTAGATAAAGTCTATCAAAGCAAGGTTTATATATATATATATATATGAGTGCATTGCGAGAACCGAAGAGAGGGAGCTATTTCTGTCAACATTGAAACAGCCATGAATGAACAGTTTGTGATTTCCACCAACCTACCTACCTAGGTACCTACCTAGTAGGTACATACCTGCTAGTTAATGCATACATGAACTGAACAGGGGCAACCCAATATGCGTACTGTGAACGCGACGCGGCCGTTTGTAGGTACTCATTATTGAAGACTGCGCCTCATTGGCATGTGGGGTCAAGGGGCTCTCTAGAAGCATCCCTCACCAGCAATCTGTCTGAATCACCAATAAGATCTCAGACTAACTGAAAGTTTCAGGGAGGCCACCAAACAAACCTACCGCCTGTCAATCAGTTCTCCTTGGTCCGGTAAAGGGCCGGGGAATTGATTAGGTTACCTACCTAGGTACTCCGTAGACTTGGAAGCTTTTAACAAACCTTACGTGGCTGTATCGCCAAAAGTCCAAAGTTGGAGGTGCCGTTCCCTAATCGCAGATTTGCCATCGCAACTTTTTCTTCACACCAAATTTATTACCTCTCCCACCTTATCATACATATTAGTTGGTGTCTCGCGCAACCAACCTTGACTTTTTAATCGAATAACTGCGATCCTTTCTTCAATAACCCACCTGATCGACAGCGGCGAACCGATACTCTCTTCAAGATGAATGCGCCAGAGCCTGAGCAGACCCCTTTCGAGGCTGTCAGCGTCCACACCTCAATGATCCAGCGTGTATGTATTTGAATACTGATCATTATACCTTGCGACTCTCCTGACAATGGATTAGAAATACCAAGCTTTGCTGGACCAGTCAACCCCTTTCGTCCTCTACCGATGGGTCGGCACCGTTGTCTGCCTTCTGCTATTCTTCCTGCGAATTCTTCTTGCGCAGGGCTGGTATATCGGTGCGCTTGGATTTACGACCTATCTTCTTTCGATCACCATACTGACGACTATATAGTTGCCTATGCGCTTGGTATTTACCTCCTGAACCTGTTCCTCGCTTTCCTTCAACCTAAGTTCGACCCCTCGAACGAAGAAGCCGACAATGAGATGGAGGATGGCTCTGTGGGCACACTCCCTACCAAACAAGATGAGGAGTTCAAGCCCTTCATTCGCCGACTGCCCGAGTTCAAGTTCTGGTACTGGGCCACCCGTGCTATCATCATCGGCTTCTTCTGCAGTTGGTTCGAGGTCTTCAACGTGCCAGTCTTCTGGCCTGTTCTGGTTATGTATTGGATCATCCTCTTCGTCCTGACCAGTGAGTCGAAATCATTAGCAAATCAAACTCTCTCATACTGACCATCTCCAGTGCGAAAGCAAATTCAGCACATGATCAAGTACCGTTACGTGCCCTTCACTGTTGGCAAGAAGAACTACGCCAAGAACAGCTCGTAGACGGACGCAATTTTCGGAAGGCTTTCTTCTTCAGCGCATCGGATATTTCGGCCTGCGGAGTACCTATGTGCCTTGTATAAACACGATTTCCAGCTTTATCAAGCTGCACAATAATGCGATGTGTTCCGAGGCGTGTATTACAATTACGAGGCGGAAATGATTGGCGACAACACAACACAAATTGGGGTTTGGCGATAAAGGAAAGGAAGGAATGAAAATTGGGTTGTTTGAACCAAACGAACCTTATATATATAGACTTGAATGGGCTTGGGGCTATGACACACAGAGCAGATGAACCATTTAATGAAAATGACTATCAAATGATCAGAGAGTGGCAATTGCTTCGTTTTCAGATCTGATGCAGTTTGTCTTGAACAAGCCTTCAGTGGTGTATCTAAGAATAGCTGACCGAAACTATTTATACAAAAGAGAATGCGTACTCCCTAGCATTTTTTATGATTATATTCCTATTATTATTTTAATTCGCACGGGTTTTACGGGGGAGTTCACGCTATTGCGCCATTGTTCACACCAGGCGTGGAGCTTGGACAAGGTCAGCCTCGCGCCGCAATTCTCTGATTTCGTTGACCTCGAACTTCAGCCGCGCCCGCGTTTAAGCTTCTCCATACCACCAGCCAACACAAACTAACAAAGGAATCTCGCGCTCGCCACCCGCCAAACATATCGCATTAGCCATTTTCACAAATTCCTCTCACGGCGCTCATCGCCAATTCCACAATCATGTCGTCTTCAGCTCCTCGCACCGGCGAGCGCATGATTCACCAAGACTTCATCGCACGCATCCGGTTCTCCAATGCGCTCCCTCCACCACCACATCCTCCCAAGCTGCTCGATATCCCTAATACTGGCCTCGCCAGTGGACAGTACACGACACCAGGTTTCGCGTCGCGACTTGCGAGGGAGCAGCCGCTGAACATTGAGGCGGATGCTGAGCTGGGTATGCCCCTTGACTTGGTGGGCATGCCTGGCGTTTTCGATGGCGACGAACGGTGTAAGTCCGCTCTTTGTCGGGCCCAAACCTCATGAGGCTAACCATTTTGAAGCCATTCAAGCTCCTCCTCATCCTCCTGCTCTTCACCCTCACGATCGACCCCTTCTAAGACCCATCGCCGCTCTCGGAAAACACAAGGTTGCCGAGGCCAACGTTTCTTTCCTTCGCCGGACAGAGTATATCTCTTCTACTGTCACAAAGCGACAAGATGGTGCTGTACCTCGCGCTCTGCTCACAAAGGCCAACAAGAATCGACGCCTTCCGGAGCCAGCCGCCGATTCTCCCCATGCCATCAAGCGCAAGATTGACAAGGGCTTCGACCTTGCCGAGCAAGAATTCAAAGACCCCAAACGCGCCAAGCACCCGAGCAAGAGAAACCTTAAGGTAGTCGATGTGTCGCCTTTTATCCCGGATCTCGAAGCATTCCCCGACTCAGGCGCCTACGTGACGATCAAATTCCACCAGAATCCCGTAGTCAGCTCAAAGGAGTATGATAAGCGTCTTCTCAGTGGTTTATTCCGGCCCATCGATCGAACAGCCGAGGAAGAAGAAGCATACGAGGCAGCCGCGGCAGCTCACGAGCAGGATCCTGTCAACAACCCTAAGCCTCAGAACTGGATGAATTTCGATTACTACCTGGCGGCAACACCTGACGTAGGAGACCGTTTCCGTCGCAAGTTCGATGTTGAGGATCCCGAACACAACGAGGACGAACTCTACACGCACGACTCCGTCAACGGCGGGTGCTTTCAGTACAACAGACTTCGGGCGTATGAAACTGCTCAAGAGACTAATTACGACCATGAGACCAAGTATGATGCCGAGGTTCTCCTGGCATACAATGAGGACACATTCTACCCCAACCAAAAGGCCGTATACTACTATCCTGTCATGCAGAAGTCTGTTATTCGACCCCAGCGAACAAAGAACATTGCACGAAATATTGGTATTGCCGATGAGGAGCAGGTCGTCGATCAGCTCGATGTCACTGTCGAGGATCCTAGAGAGGATATCCGTGAGATGATTAAGCAGCATCGCGATCATCCCTTGGGCTCAGGACAGGCTGAGGAGGAAGAGGAGCATGAAGAGGAGCACCACGAGGGTCAAGATGCTGAAGGCGAGGAGGTTGACCATCGGGGCAGCAGCCCGACGGGTCGTCGCTCAAGGTCAGCTTCCGGAGAGCGTGATGCAGAGGGAGAAGACGAGGAATAAATATGGGCCGAGCGCAACATAGACGGAAAAGATGGAAGGCGTGTACTTGAAGAAGCAGAACGAAAACCAACACTCTTTCTGGAGATGGCGACATAATTCTCGATAATCAACGATTCGAGAACGGGGATGTTGCATGTATTCGGCGAACCCAGGGATTGCGGCGTACCGTTTATTAATTACTCATAGATTTGAGGCGTAGTTAAAATTGTGAATATTCAAAGCACTATACCATAGGTATACTCACTTCTTGAGACCTGCTTCATAAAACACCAATATCTCTCTATGGTGAGCCATAACGCCGTACCCAGGGGCTTCAGTACCCGTTCTATGGTTCCAAAAATCCATATGTGTACATTTCATTTGACCCAATGCGACACATTAATTCATTCGACTGTTTCTTGCTTCGGTAGCTTGATACCCGCGCTGCTGCGATCATAACCGATAACTTCCCTCTTATCATCTATCACCCGAGCATATCTGCATTTATGTCAGCGCCTGTATGATAATACCATACGAAAGGCAATGGATACTTACTCCAACATCAGGCGGAAGAACCACGCTTCCATATCAACTTGACGAACAGCCTGGTTCGCCCACTCTCGACTTGCAGCCGCAATGCGCTCGCTCTCTTCGCGACCAGCCTCCTCGGCTTCAAAGAAGCGAACCGCCTCGAGCCAATCATCTCCCTGGATACTGAGAGGTACATAGTGCACCCAAGGCTTGAGCCACTCGGCATGCCACTCGCGGAACACGGCGAGCTTGAACGTCAGACTGCGACTTCGGAGGAAAGCGGCAAAGCGACCTGAAAAAGCATTGCCGTCCATATCGAGGAGGTACTTGTTGGACCAGGCATCCTGCTGATCTGCAGCGTCGGTGACGTTAAAAAAGACCCGTTGCGCCTCGCAATCGCCTGGATCGCATTGGCCAATGTGAGAGAAATGCACATCGACCATGTCGCTGTAATCGCCGCGTGGGACCTCGCTGGCTCCCCAGGAAGGCTTGTCTTGTTTGGTGAGGATTTGAGCTTGATCACGGGCATTGAGTTTCTGAACAAGACGCTGGCGATGCTGGCGCCTCCAACGGCCGTTGCGGCTATACCCTCCTGTTGTCGAGCCACGCCAGTATAGCTTGCTGTCCTTTTTGGCCCACTCCATATCCATCTCCTCATCGTACTTTACCATACCTGCCCAGTCCCAAGGTGATGGATACACAAGATCGCTGTAGGATGAGATCTTGGATTGTGAGAAGATGGGGAATAGGTCCTGTACGATTCTGTATGTGTTGGGGCCGCCAAAGAAACCAAAGCTGGACTTCAGACTAGGGGATAGACATATATCAGACATGGCAGTGGTGTTGTAAATAAATCCGAGGTCGCTCATGCCGTATCTGCTTCGATAATCAATTGTATCCTCCTCTTCGAGAAAACGGGCTGGCGTATCTGGTGGACAAGACAAGCGAGAATGGGCCCAGGTCGATTGATGGGCAAAGGAGTTGAATCGCGTCAGAGTCGTCTCCTCAAAGGACTTCCCATCGTGGAGTTCTGAATTTGATTGAGTGAAATCGTTGGCAAGCTGTGGCTTTCCGAATGCTGCAGGCATATTCTTCTCCTTTGCTACCTTTACCAATCTTGTCAAGTCCTCATGTGAGAGAATAACTCGAGGCTCGTCGTGGAAATTGAAGGCGAGGTCCATATCCGGGAGATACTTGACAAACTTGCTTATCATTCCCTTTGTCGCATTCTGCTGCCACTCAACCCCGTTCTGGATATAAGTAATCCTGTGGTCTCGGATAGACACTCCAATCAATCCATTGTCGAAACCCAATGCCTCTCTAGCCCGAGCCCGGATGGTCTTGGGCTTCAGTCCCCAGAATGGAGTGATCAAGTCGTAAATAGTGTCAAACTCATCAACCAATTTTACGTTGTTATCCTTTGCAAATTGGAACCATTTGTCAAAATGAGGTGGTGGCGGCATACCGTATCGTCGACGATACTGCTGAACCGCTTCCTCCAGATTCCTGGACTGTCGAGCCTTGATATTCTCAAATTCTTGTTGAGAATTACCTGTAAGATATTTTATAGGGTGCATCCCAGAAGTGGGAACCTGGTTAGGCTCTGCACTTCCTTCAATGGGTTGTCCATCTGGTGGTGCTGATCCTGGGGTTGATAATGGTTGTGAGGGCGATTGAGGTTGTGCTTGGTACTCCCGGGCGTATTCTGGTGGTATCCTCAATAGAGTATAAGCGCAGAAACAGAACAATGTGAGGGCGACGACGGATAAGAGTTGACGCCGTTGTGAGGTGCGAAATGATATTAGAGAGATCATGTTTATGATAATTTGGCTTCTATGCCAAATACAGATCGTAGGCCGACACGGCAAAAAAATGGCTCCAGCAATGATTGACAGAACAAAATGCTAACCTCTGCTAATAACAGTCAATAATAATGTCTAGTAGTCATAAGTTCGTAAACTGTCATGATGTCTCAGGACGAAGTTGATGAATGATCTTGAGACATGTAGTGCATTGGTCCTGGCTGAAGGCTCTCATTGGCTGATCGCCTGGAAAGAAAACAATGGCTCCGGAGGTGCTTTGTTGGCACAACGACTTGCAACCTCACAGTGTCAAGAAACGCTCACACAACCTTAGACTCAACCTCAACGCAAGGCGACAAGAAACATCACAAGCATTGTTCCCACAATGCCCGAAATCATGTGAGAAATTATTTGTAATAAGGAGCAACGCCATTAGTCCTACGGTTTGTCTCACCTGAGACCAGGGAGGGTGACGTCGGAAAGTAGCGTTAACATATGGATCTTTAAGTCAACTTCACAGCAAAGGATCATTAAATCTGGCATCTCGTAAAAGGTTCAATTCTAGAGCTCGCGTGTACGGCAAGCAACATAGCCAGTCGTCGCATCGGTCATAGTCGTCATCATCCTCCCTCAACGCCGAGAATGCCCTATTCATTTTTTAAAATCACTTTTTGATTGGTGTCCCGTCCCACTTAGTAGAAGAAGCCAATGATCTTGCCGGAAACGTGCTTGCGTCGGGCCTCCTCGTGGTCCATGATACCAGCGGAGGTGGTGAGGATGACATAGCCGAACTGACGGGCAGGGAGCAGCTTGACAACCCACTTCTCAAGCTCGGAGAGGCGGACGTTGTAGCGGGGAGAGATGACACCGGTCTTGTTGAGGCGGCCGTTGAGCTGGACAACGATCTTGCCAGATCGGTGGTCATCGACCTCTTCAAACTCGCCAATGTATCCTGTAGATTGAGTCAGCAATGTTTCGAGAGACTAAACGTTAGACATCATGGGTATAAAGAATCCGAAAAACGTGTAAGATCTCCGAGTTTGAATCTATCGGCAACTTATAGGGGCTGGGCCGTGGTGCGGTATCGACCGTCGCCCTAGTTATCATGCCGAATGTTGGAGATGGAGGGGATATCGACGACTCATGGTGGAAGGGTCATGGTGCAGGAGGACCATCGCCGTATGTTGCCATGTCGAATAGTGGGGACCAAAACGAGAAGAAATTTCGTATCACATACCGTGGCGCTGCATAACCTGGAGGAACTTGATGATGACCTTGGAAGAAGGTCGGATCAGGACCTGGCGCTTGCCAGCCTTCTCGGCGTTGTTGATGGCGTTAAGCGCATCGTGGAGGACGGAAGTGCGGACCATTTTGACGGTGTTTTGAGGAGATTCTCAAGTCGGGACGGGAAATGAGGTATCTGCCAGAAATATCGTTGTTAGCCTTTCCAAGGCTCGTGAGCGAGGAGAGTGCCCTCAACGATCGATCGCGAGGGTTCTGCCGCCCAGTGCTGAAGAGGAGAAGCGTATCGAGGAACAACCACCAGCCGTGAAGATATATCCGGCCATTGTTGAAAAGATCGGCTTTTTATCACGGCCAACGTCGCCCTCGATTGCTCTCCCTTGCCATGGTAAAAGGCATCGTCCTTATAGATTCAAATCGTTGTGAGCCAAAGCCATGCTATACATACCTCAAAAATTGACTTGGTCGGTTGATGAAGACTGTAAATCAAGAAGGAAAGCAAAGGAGCAGGAAGAAAAAAAAAAGTAGCTTAGACGAGTGGGTGCGTGTGGTGTGCGTAAAGTGGGTCTGTGCATTTGCCCTAAGGGTCTACGCACTTCGGTCGTTTAGATTTCGGCAAATCACCGTGGAACTAAACGAAGACACTTCCAGATTCACGACTCTACCCCCCCTACCAACTCTTCCTTGATACACATAGAAATCTTCGAGGATCGCCCGACAAGAGAAAAATTATCCAAGATGGTGAGTTTTTGATGAATTCCCTCCTGGTCGTCAATTGCGCTGCTCAGCTCAGCTTGCGAATGCAACCCTTGGGACGGTCAATTCGCGACAGTAGGGGAGCACCGAAAATCGAAAAAATATTGGCTAACATTTTCCCGCAATAGTCGGACGTAGAAGACAACACCCCCGAGGTCGCCGATGTCGTTGAGGTTTCCGGCGATGCCCCCAAGGGCCAGATGTCCATCCTTGACGCTCTCAAGGGTGTTCTGAAGCTCTCTCTCATGCACGATGGTCTTGCCCGTGGTCTCCGTGAGGCTTCCAAGGCTCTCGACCGCCGACAAGCCCACATGTGCGTTCTCAACGAGAACTGCGAGGAGGAGGCCTACAAGAAGCTTGTTGTCGCTCTCTGCAACGAGCACAACATTCCTCTGATCCAGATCCCCGACGGAAAGCAGCTCGGCGAGTGGGCCGGTCTCTGTACGTTTTGACCCACGACGTATATCTTGAAACTGAATTGGTTTGCTAACAAAGGTCAACAGGCGTTCTTGACCGTGAGGGTAACGCCCGCAAGGTTGTCAACTGCTCTTGCGTCGTTGTCAAGGACTGGGGTGAGGAGTCTCAGGAGCGATCCATCCTCCTGAACTACTTCCAGACCGAGCAGTAAGGGCTTTCAAACGGCGTTGGATGTGAAGGGAGGGGATTAGAGATGCGGACTTGACTCGATTTCGGGACCGCTCGACACGACCTTGCGCTTGTACTCTAGCCACTTCGGATGGCATCTAAAACGGCTTAGGCCTTTTATCTCATGGCCATATTGCATTGAGAGGAATAAAAAAAAATTGGGCATCATATTGGATCTTCAAATTTCTGTGCGTGTCTCTTGCGACTGGTATATCTGGGCTCGACCTCCACTGCCTGCCTATGTTCTGATATCTGCCTACTTTCGCCCTTCAACCTGGTCATACTGTTAGACGTCATGCTCAGGCGCTTGTCCGGGTGTTTCTAATGCTCACCATGATGATGTGATATCCAAACTCCGTCTTGACCTCTGCGAATTTTGGGCTAGCTGTCGTGCTAGGCTCAAGAGCAAAAGCCACCTCTTCAAACTTAGGATCCAGGCTCCCCTTGGTCTTCCAGCCAAGCGAACCACCTTGTCTTGCCTTGTCCTCAGAGAACTCTCGTGCAACCTCGTCAAACTTGATGCCATCGTTTAACTTTGCTAGGGCCTCCTCCTTCCTGGCGTGCTTCTCACACTGTGATATTTTGTCAGCATTACAAATACTGAATACAATAGCCGGTTGAGAGTTTGGTCGTAACTCACCAAGATGTGACGGACATTGATGCTTTGAGCACCTTTGGCTTTGCCACCAGACTCTTTGGCATCTTTGCTCTTGTCTGCCTTCCCCTTCCCTCCCTTGTCGGCGCCCTTCTTGTCGTTTTTGCCCATCTTGTACGTGAGAACGTCGTGCAAGAGGAAAAAGAGCATGATTTGCTGCGGCTTTGGTGGCGGTGGATTACATGACATGCCCCGCCATGGATGGATGGACCCTTGAACACTTCCTGTTGTGTCGTGACGCAGTACCCCTCCCTCCCACGTCAAGGTTTCTGGTCCAGGTCAAATCTCATATCCAAAACTTCAATAACTGACAAGGGTGATCGGGCGTTAGTCTCAGATTAACAGTATTTATTAATATTCAATATTAGTGTTGCAATTCGTTGCAGCGTAGTTGTACCATCTATGATGCTCCAGCTCATATCAAAGAAGTCCGGCTTTTTTGAACTGATAAACCAACGAATTGCGAAAGTCATGAGACCTCTGGTACTCTTCCCGATCGACCTTCTCTTGTACCATTTTTAACTTCTAGTCGAGAAAGGCCTTGTTCCCCTTGTGCTTTTTGATTGCCTCACCTTCGTATTTCTGGTAGAGCTCCCAGTCGTCCATTTCGGATGGACGGGGTATATGCACAATATCCTCTATTGGTTTCTGATCCTCAACTCTTTCTAGAGTAAGCATCATATGATGCCGGTCGCTGACTTCGTTAAACCATTGACTATATCGGCGTATTGTGTATCTGGTTGACGTGCAATTAGCGAGTGCCAGTCGTTGGAAAGGCAAAGGGAACGCACAAACCATCATAACGTATACCAGCTTTTGGCGCATAGGGGCTTCTGAGGTGATGACCTCGCAGGATACGAAAGGTAGCTCCCACTTGAGATATGAGCGAAACATGTATGTCCGTAATTCTGCCCTGCCTGACATATTTCAAGGTTCCCTCGTCGTCATCAATTTTTTCTTGTCCTGTCAGCAACGGTAAGGCGGCAACTCCATATTTGCCCTTCGTAGGCTTCTCACGAGCACTACCAACAATACCATCCCGATGCGCGCAAGCCAAGTTGAGCCACCATCTACAGCTCGAGCGTCAGTGCGTATAAGTTTCTAGGGTCCGGGATCGTCTTACTCTCCAGGTTCGATTTCAAGATTCCCCTCCAACTCTGATAGTGTCTTGCCTTCTTTGGCTTGCCAACGGTCCTCTGCATTTTTAACATCAAGGTTCAAAGCCACATCCTTGAGCCGCCCCGTCTTTGGTAGATCTCGATAGCGGCCCTGCTCCATGTTGAAGTAGGGGCCTCGAAATCTCTCAACCCATTTCCGTTCCAAGGTCTCTGCCCTTTCAACATCTTTCGAAAATCTGATAGGTACTCTCGGATGCCGATACCTGGGATCCATTATATCCGATATAAGCTTGTCAAGGTGCGTGTTTCGTATAGTCTCGAACTCTATTGCGCGATTGTAATGCTCCTCGTCTCTCAGCAGTGCTGCCAGAAACCCCATGGCTTCTTCCCATCTTTCTTCGGGCCGTCCCTCATGCAGACTGCTGCGGATAGTGTCGCACAGGTCAAGAAGCACATCTGCATCATAACCAGTTCTACGGGGAAGAGGCTCAGGCTGACGCTCAGGTTGATGCTCGGGCTTTTTGCCTTTATCGGATGCAGAAGGTTGACGAGTAGGCTCTCCGGCTACATATTGTGAGCTGGTCTGCATCGTAGAGCGAGCAGTGGCCCAAGTCGGGTGCTCACCTTTGTGGGAAGACATGAAGTCAGCTTTATCTTGAATTTGACTCCAGCGCTCACGGCGCTCACGGCCTTCGCGGCCCAGACCAGCAGACAAGGGTGCCTATGGGCAATGGAATCAGCGTTGTGGAGTAAAATATGCGATAAAGAGTCCTTAAATATTACGATCAAGAATTGCTCGAACCAGGCAAGAAAATCGGTGTGAATGAAATGTAGGTAGGTCGCCGATCGTATGCAAGCAAGCGCCCATAAAATAAATGAGCGAGCAAACGAATCTTGTCTGTTCTTACCATTTTGGAAATATCCCGTATTGAACCGCTGTCTATTACTGGCATCTTGATCGCGGAATGCTCCTGGGTCACTCGATCAAAGAATAGGTTGCACTTGCGTTCTGTTATGACAACAGATGATATTTCGAAGCTGCGTACGACAGAGTCTTTCCCGACCTTTGTCTTTACGGCTCATGATTGACATGTCAATTGCGGGCCCAGTGCAGTCAACCGAAGAGACGAGAAGTAGGTTATTGGAAGAGAAGTCAAGCAAAATAAGAGTTTGGAACAACAACGGGAAAAAAATATCAAAACCCGCAATGAAGATGCTAATGGCCTTACTCCTCACTCCTCTTCTCTCGATCATAACCAAGGGAAAATACGGATAAGAGTGGCCGAAATTTGGAGGAGGGGCAGTTAGATCACGCCTTGTCGTGTGCGTCCACAAACGATCCTTGCAGCTGATCCAATGAATGGGCATCTTGACAGATCAGCCGAGGACGTCCTACAGTGGTATTAGCAGGCATTATTGAGTCGAGTCGCGTCGCAAGTGCGAAGAGGAGAAGTTAGTCTTGTCATGCGGACGGCTTACCAGCCGTGTACAGTCTGTATAGTATTAAGTACTAAGTTAGTGACTCGTACAAGACAGGGGTCTGCAGAGCTCATCATCCAATTTGGACATGGTCTCTACTACTTAAATACTGGCCATCCAGCACTTACATTGGTAATAAGTAATAACCAAATACCCCATATTCCACTAAGCAAACTAGAGCTGTCGACTCAAGTCCTCTAGTAATAAGACAGGGTTCCAGCTTAAAGGCTTGTTGAAAAAAACATCCGAGCTTAAAAGAGAATTTATGAGATGAACGGCGATCAATGGCAATTCGTAGCCATGGAGAAGTACTTGAGATTTCTATTTTTCAAGCTTGGGCGTTCTCACAATTCAGGCAGTTAGTTTCCAGCTATGAATTCCTTCCGCTAACTACCTACGTACATTACTGCCAATCACCGAAGAGAATGAATCAAACACAACCCAAATCATAATGACCTAGGTAGCCGAATA
The DNA here is from genome assembly GCA_033439405.1 of Fusarium sp. NFCCI 5145. Lineage (NCBI taxonomy): Eukaryota > Fungi > Ascomycota > Sordariomycetes > Hypocreales > Nectriaceae > Fusarium > Fusarium sp. NFCCI 5145. The sequence continues at coordinate 12,891 of JAWDHB010000441.1, forward strand.
ACAAGAGAAAATTCTCATCAATAAGTAAGAGTTTCAGCACTTCAGGCCTACAACACTCAATACAACTAATGTCCAAGTCCTATAAAACGTTCCTACCGCCCTATCTCCCTCCAGTTTATAGAAGCATAACTTTGACCGCCTGCCTCTTGAGGTGCCACACCATAATTCTGTTGGCGAGACACAGTCACCGCCTTCTCTTTTCAACCTGCTACTAAATAGTGCCGGAGAAAAAATTCCAGATCGCAAAGGTGCCCCGCTAAACAATCATCAAGGCGAAATAAACATAGCCGTCGCAAACTTACGCAGGAATTGATAAACAGCTCAACTGTCGGCTCACAATGGCAGAACCATCCCACCATACGGCGCGTGGCACTGCCTCTTATACCCGCTCCATTGGTATCAGACAGCGTGTGACACCACTCGCGATATCATGGACCGGCGAGATGCGCACAAGGTCTGCATTAATGAGATGACCGTATCAGCGATTGTGGCACTAACACAACACAGATTCTCAGACTTCCAAGTCAATGAGATCAAGGAAGACGGCTTGGTTCTGCACCTGCAACAAGTCGGGCTAGCAGATGAAGGGGTGCCAGTAAGTGTGACCGCGCTTTCTGCAGCGTTTCTCGCGCGCTAACGTTGTCGCAGGCGACAGAAGTGAAGAAGGAGCCCAATGGCGAGTCCGCAACTAAGCTACCAAAACCTGAGGAACCTGTGCAAGATGCTGAGAAGCAACCTTCGAGCGAGTCCGCCGCGGAAACTAAGCCCGCCGCTCAGCCTGAGCCGGTCAACGAAGTCTCTGCCGAGGATGCCACCATTCTTGAAGGTCTGACCGATCAGCGGTTCGCTCAGGAACTAATCGAGGTGTACAAAATTGGTCATGGCGCCGATCACGAGAAGAGGAAGTCTGTCACATCAGAGCCCATGGATGATAGGGGAAAGCGTGGTCAAGTCCACCAAGAGATTCGACGCATTTTCAGGTCCCGGATAGATACCAACACCACAGACGATGGCGCTATTATCGCGACTCTTATCCCCCCGCGAAAAGCCAATAGCAAGAAGCGCGGTCGTGGCGGTCGCGGTGGTGGTCGTGAGGAAAAACCAGCGGGTGAATACCTCCATTTCACGTTGTTCAAGGAGAACCGTGATACCATGGACGCCGTGAATCAGATCTCCCGTTTCCTCAAGGTCAAGCCCCAGGTCATCGGATACGCTGGAACTAAGGACCGCAGGGCCTCAACAGTGCAGCGATGCTCAGTACGATACATGCGACCACGAAACCTCGCTGGTATTAATGGCAGAATCTGGGGTGTTTCGACTGGAGATTATGAGTATAAGGACAAGCCTATTTATCTCGGACAGCTGCTTGGTAACGAATTTGTTATTGCCATCAAGAGTTGCCAAGTGGTTGGCGGATCCTGCGATGAACCCATCGCACAGCAGGTGGAGAAACTTAAGAAGAATATCGATTCTGCCTTGAGCCATATGAACGAACACGGCTGGATTAACTACTTTGGTCACCAGCGCTTCGGAACACACGAGGTTGGCACTCACCAAGTTGGCCAACTGATTCTTGGCGACAAATACGAGGAGGCAGTCAAGTCACTACTCCGTTACAATGACGAGATTGCGCAAAAGGCTGAGGCAGGAGAGATTCCCGACGAGCCCTCCAAGAGAGACGAGTATCTGCGAAACCAGGCCTGCATGCTTTTCCTCACAAACAAGGACGTGGACCGGGCCATCAAGATCATGCCCCGTCGATTCTCTGCTGAGAACAGCATCTTCAGACACTTGAATCGACAAGGCGCCCAGTCTCGACGCGATTTTATCGGTTCTCTAGTTCACATCACTCGTGGTCTTCGCTCCATGTATCTCCATGCCTATCAGTCCTACGTCTGGAACCATGCTGCCAGTCGTCGCTGGGAGCTTCATGGCGAGAGTGTCATTGCAGGTGATCTCATCATAGCGCCAACAGAGAGCACACCTCTCGTCAGTGGTCAGGATCAAGATGGTGATGACATTGTTAACCCTGTTGAAGACGATGAGGACGCTCCTGTTCGCGCTCGTCCACTCACAGCCGAAGAAGCTGCCAGTGGTCAGTACACGATCTTTGACATCGTGCTACCCACACCTGGCTACGACGTCGTCTACCCTGAGAACGATATCGGTGAATTTTATAAGGAGTTTATGGGCCGTGATGAGAACGGTAGCCTTGATCCTTACAAGATGCGTCGCATGCGCCGCGAGTTCAGTTTGCCTGGCCGATACCGCAAGATCATGAACCGATTCCTTGCCACACCCTCCGTTGAGGTCCGCGCCTACGCCGATGATACAGAGCAGATGCACCCAACTGATCTGGATAACATCAAAGCTATAAATGGACTTAGCCGGAAACGATCCCGAGAGGATGAAGACTCCGACTCGACTACGAAGAAGACCAAGGTCCAAAATGGTGCTCCTGCTTCAATAGAGGTTGAGGTGGCAGAAGCCAGTGGACAAGATAATCAAGCAAACACTGCCTCAGCACAGGATACTACTTCCCTTGTTCCTGCGCCCCGGGAGCCTACAAAGGTCGCAGCAGTAGTCAAATTTCAGCTCGGTCGCAGTGCGTACGCTACTATTGCGTTGCGTGAGCTCATGGGCGACCCCCCCGAAGAGACTGAGGCTGTTGGAGAGAGTGCCTAAAGTGCGTATGTTGGATACGTAGGACTCTAAAATGCAAAGAGGATCAGGTAATAAGGAATTTGATACCCATCTATTGAAATGGGAGAATACAATAAAAAATGAGGCGCTTATGGTGCCTGATGTCACATCTATCCAAAGCGCAGTTCGCTTGATTGTCACATCCTTGAGCCCAATAACCTGAGACAATTGCATCATACCCAACCAAGTCCACCCTCCTCCTCTTAAGAGTTCACTAACCCGTTGAGTTTCTTCTGAAGCGATGTTCTATAGGCTCATCTGGTCCTCGTTCCGTTGTAATGCTTCGGCTAATTACTTTGACCTAAAACGTGGTTGGTGAATGTATTAAAGAGGGATGTTCGTAAAGAAGGCCCAGCCTTGTTTACATCGTGGGTGCAGTCAAAACTGCATTCGAGGAGCATGGCCTTGTCTATTTCGTTCATGGCACGATATGTTGTGTTCATGCTTCAGGACCATTTCTTCGATTTAATTCCTCCAAGGCATGTTTCACCAACTCGTCCGCCTTTTCAAGAATTTCTGCCTCCTGAATCTCTCGCCATTCTTTGGCATTCTGGACTTCTAGAAGTGCTTTAGGGTTCTGCTCTTCAGAAGCTTGAGCGTTTTGGGTATCTTTCTAAGAGTCCTTGGGCTGGTCGTCCCAACCCCAGACGAAAGAAAGGTACTTCACCATGTTTACACGTTTGGAACGCATTTCAACCATCCATGGGTGTTCCATCATCTTCCAAGGGCTAGCTCGACGATTTGGTTGCTTTTCCAAGCTTGGACAACATTAGCATATGCTTCCACAAGAGGGGTTAGATACCTACCAGCACTCGATAAAGTATTTGAAGTTGTCACTCCAGTACACGTCCATTTCAGGTTCGTCTTTCAGTTTAGGCACATTCTGCCTTACGATGTATGTGAGTAAGTCGATAAGACCAGCCCGCGGTTGCATTTCTGTGCCGTCCGCTGGGAACGGGAAACGGTGTTGGGCCACCTCAAGAAGAGTAACTCCTGTGGACCAAACATCCGAAGTGATAGTATAAGACTGGCCCGTGATACGTTCAGGTGCCATATAGTAACTGGTGCCGATGAAAGTGTTGGCCTCACCCTTAGTACCGAAGTCACCAGACACACCGAAATCGCAAAGTTTGACTGCACCGTCTCGGCAGAGTAGGATGTTGGAGGGCTTGATGTCTCGGTGAATGATTCGTCGGGTATGCAGGTATGTGAGACCACCAAGAACACCCTCGGCAATCTTTCCCAAGACCTTTTCTCCTGTTCGGCCACCCAAGCGCTTGACTTCCTTGTAAATGCTATCGAGCGAGCCACCTTCACAGAACTCCATCGCGATGGAGATTGTAGCCGTAGCTGGGTCAACGAACGCACCATAGTACTTGCAAATGTGGTCCGAAGCGCACTCCTTGTTAAATCCAAGCTCTCTGAGGATCTGTTTCTTGACATCGGGGTCCGGATTCGTAGTAATAACCTGTCAAGTGTCAGTGATCAGATAATCTAGCTCATGTCCAAAACCAGCTCACCTTGAGGGCAAAGACAGTGCTCCCACCCTTGAGCTTGCATCTTGTGACGGCACCACCAGCGCCCTCACCAAGATTTCCAATTTCTACAATCCTCTTCTCCAAACTGGCGATTCTCCATCCCTCCTCATCAAGCTCATCCACGTCGAGAGTCCGGGCTTTTTCGAGACTGAGTTTGTCAAATGCCTCCAGTCCTTGCAGGCTTCCATCACGCTCCATAGATACTCCACCTTCGCTTCTCTCAGAGTACATAGACCCGACAGCGGACACAGGATCCGGAGTACCTTGCGGTCTTGATACACCAATACCATACTGGGAAGCAAAGGACAGAGCTGAATATTGGGATCCTGCAGAAGTAGGATTACTTGCCCGTCCATCAAGAGGGCCGAAGCTGCCAGACCTTGAGTGAGCAGCACTGCTCTCACTTCCACCACCTGCTGATGGCTGTGTGGCACATTGGGATCGAGGAAGTTGTTCATGGGGAGTGACTTGGCTGCCCATGGGAGTTGCGAGGTGCAATGTCGGCAGAGGAGGCCTCGAGGGGGCGGCTGCTTGTGCCCCCTGATTGCCTACGGCTTTGGCATTGGGTGACGGGGGGATAGCAAGGCCGAGTCTGGGTGTACGAGCTCCACCACTTCTGGCGCCAGGAATGGCAGGTCGGAGAAGAGGGACAGGAGAGGGACCAGAGTTCTGTGTTGGGAGGGATATCGGAGTAGGGGCGACGGGTTGTTGCTACATGTTGTGAGTCAGATATTCGAGACGGAAAGGGAGCTTATGGAGAGCGTACGGGTTGTGGAGTTGAGTCGGAACTCTGGGACTGCTGGTCGGCCATGGTTGGTGGTTGTGCTGGTCACACAGCTTCTTAATGGAGTATGTGTGAATGGTAGGTCTTCCTGAGAACCTGTTGGAGGCGTAATTCTGGTCGTTTGGCCCGAGGCTTCTCCCAAGAAGGGTTATATCAAGTGGGAGATGATCAGAACAGTTGGAGGTGCGGAGTCAAGGTGGTCGAGCGGCCAGCGTCGTCGTGAGTATGGATACGGATCACAGGTATAGTTGAAGCAATGGTGGTCTTGTGATGATTGACGAATGTTCTACAATAGTAGTAACAGCGAGCGTTGGGAATCAGTTAATCAAGTTGCTAGGTAAGCTGAGAGTGAAATACGAATGTCGTCGTCGTCAGAGAACCAAGCGAGGCAGCCGCAGAAGGAATAACAGCCCACGTAAAGAGCGGGGAAAGGACGGTTGGCGGCGTATGGATATGGGAAGTGTGCAGATTGTATTGGACGTTGGTAAAAGATAGCCAAGAAAACGTCGCAATAACAAGCCCAAGCTGACAAAAAGGCGTGGCAACGAACGACACGTCGTCAAGCAAATCCAGGACGGGAGGAGAGAAGATGAGAAAAGACGTGAGAGCATATGAGAGGGCGAGAACAAGAGAAAAGGAAGTGTAAGCTGGGAATGGCGTCCAGCATTGATACATTGATTGGGTCGGGTCTGTGTGGGCGGGCTGTGACTGTGACTGCCACTGAGAACAGTAAGGGCGGGGCGCTTGGGCACCTGTGACCCTTCCGAGCTCAGTGGGAGCACCCCTGTAGAATTGTACCTATCTACCTGAGCTCTTTGCGGCGTGGGTGGGCGTTGACCCTGTATGCATTGGGCGCTAGGTTAGACTGGAGCGGGGAGGAAGCTTGTCCAGCCCTGAAAGGCGGGCTTTCAATGGGTTGGTGGTTTTGCGTCGTGTCTCAGATTCTCGCCAAACTCATCTGAAGTGGCCCAGCTGCCCAGGTACATATTCACTTTATTCGAGGTGCCCTTTACAGCATGTGCATGATTTGGGCTTCGGCATACACAAAACTACTGCGTATGTATCCATTGTTACCGTGCCATGTCCAATTAACTGACTATATACCTACTAAGGTAGGTAGGTGTGAGTGTGTATCCACTGTCCTAAGCCATCTATTACAGTATTATACAGTACAGTACTGAGGTGTAAAGCATGGCGAGCCAAGCCAGTCGATATCAGAACCAAGGATAACCATCAGCTCAGCTTAGCTCATGTGATGGTGGGATGAATTGAATACGTACATTTCTGACTTTCTTGTAATGTTTTTGGTGTCCTTTGTACCCCTCTCGTGCAAGCAAGAATACTATCCATTCAATACGAGAGTCTGAAAGTTGAACAATGGATCCGAGCACTACGAACCATAACCCCCCAAGGTCAATCCTGTCACTGGGTTGCACGCATCGTCATTCACGTCGTCACATTTGACAGAATTAGTTGAACCAAAAGTTGGGGGTACCCCCTTGACATCCATACAAACTGATACTTTAGTGTATAAGATCAGCAAATTTCAGGTTTTTGGCCTATGGCCCCCAACAGTCAGTGTACAAACTAAACTAAACTGTGGTTGTTTGAGTTGGTCTCATCCATATTCCGATGAGCCGAGTCTCCTCCACATCCTCGTTTCGAAATTCTACGTGCATCGACGTGGTCCAACCGCAATTCAAAGCTGGATTACGAGGCGATCCTCTATCCCCTAGGCCAGCATCCAATTCGCAAAGATCTCACCAGGACCACTACTATGCCATGTTGTTGTCGTAAGACAAAACATATTGTACGAATTCTTCGGTGACGAGTAGGAACCTCACCCCTAGAAACCCCTGAGCTGAGCATTTCGAATATGTAGGTAGGTACCCTGGAGGCGTTCCATGAAATCAATTGACAATCAAAACATGATATTTCCAAAACCAATCAGCGGGCGAAACATGACGGCTGTCCCATCACCCAAGGTACGCTACTGTACTGTAGTTACAGCCTAACTCAACATCCATATCCATTCCGGGCATTCCCAGACATCCATTGGCACCTCATTCGCCATGAAAGCCCTGTCACATTTGATGGGCGATCTTATGCGGTTACGAGGCAAAACAGGCGCCTGGCTGTCGGCTTCCCACAATTGTCATATCCTAAGTTATTTGGATCGTGCGAAAAGGATAATACTGATACATGATCTATGCATAACTGACTGAGTCGCGTTGTATCTTAAGTCTATTCTTGATGTCCATCACAGGTATCGTCAGCTCTCCATCTCATCCGAGTTCCACAACGCTGCAGTTGTATATTGCACCATGAAATTATTGTGATCACAGATATGATTGATATTACGGATTATTCCTCAAATCAGACAGACACAATCCGAATCCTTGTAGACTTTCCTGGGATGTCCATTCCGTAAGCGCGCGTTTACATCGACTATATGTGGTGGCGCCGAAAGTGGATCAAGGGTCCTGTCCCGCGCCCAATTTTGCGACGCCCGTCACCGCCAAAAAATTCCAGTCCAGTCGCGTCCGACTTCATAGCGCCTACAAGATTGGTCGCGGATGGATCAGATTGACTCCTGCAATTTATAAAACCGAACCATGGTGCTGCTTACCGATCCCGAACACGCGACTGCCGTGTCAGACGAAGAAGTCTCGTCTGATGCCGCTTCATCCTCTGACGAGTCCGATTACCTCGATAGCGCCGCATCTCGAAAGCGCCGGAGGACCACTGAAGAGCCCCACGATGGAGTTGACAAAAATGAGGACGAGGACGAGGAAGACAAGGAGTTGAACAGAGTTCTTTCTACAATAAAGGCTCCATCCCGGATCAAGAGAACTACCCAGATCGACCAGAAGGAAGCTCAAGCCAAGCCTTTCATCACACCCAAAAACTCGATCCAAGCTCCTACTGACCCAAACACCACGTTTTCCTCGCTCAATGTACGGCCATGGCTGGTGCAGTCGCTATCAAACATGGCCATCAAGCGCCCAACAGGTATTCAAAAGGGCTGTATTCCCGAGATCTTGAAAGGGAGAGACTGTATTGGTGGTAGTCGAACAGGTTCCGGTAAAACAGTTGCATTTGCCGTGCCTATCCTGCAGAAGTGGTCGGAGGATCCCACAGCCATCTTCGCTATCGTCTTGACACCGACACGAGAGCTTGCCCTTCAGATTTTTGAGCAGTTCAAGGCCATCTCTGCTCCTCAAAGTCTCAAGGCAATCTTGGTGACAGGAGGTTCAGATATGCGCACGCAGGCGATTGAGATCGGAAAGCGTCCGCATGTTATTATCGCCACTCCTGGTCGCCTGGCGGATCATATTCGAACATCTGGAGAAGATACTATTTGTGGATTGAGGAGAGTCCGGTATGTGGTTCTTGATGAGGCTGATCGCCTTCTCAACGCCACCGGCCCTGGTAGCATGCTTCCTGATGTGGAGGAATGCCTCTCTGTTCTCCCTCCCGCTACCGAGAGGCAAACTCTTCTATTTACCGCTACTATTACCCCAGAGGTTCGAGCCTTGAAGGACATGCCCATAAAGCCTGGAAAGCAGCCGGTATTTGTGTGCGAAGTTGATACACAGACGTTGGCTATTCCTGCAACACTGAAGCAGATGTATATCAAAATACCCGTCACTCATAAGGAGCACTACCTCCATGTATTTTTGCTTACCGAAGCCAATATCGACAAGACTGTCATCCTATTCTGCAACCGGACCTCGACCGCCGACTACCTTCACCATCTTCTTCGAATGCTGGACCATCGAGTCACATCCTTACACTCCAAACTCCCCCAGAGGCAGCGAATCGATAACCTGGCTCGTTTCCGTGCCTCAGCAGCCCGCATTCTTGTAGCGACGGATGTTGCCGCCCGTGGTTTGGATATCCCCGAAGTCAGCCTTGTCATCAACTACGATCTCCCTCGCGATCCAGACGACTATATCCACCGTGTTGGTCGTACAGCCCGTGCGGGTCGCAAGGGTGAGGCCGTAAGCTTTGTGGGACAGCGTGATGTGGAATTGGCCCTGACGATCGAGAAGCGTGTTGGCCGTGATATGGAGTCTTGGGAGGAAGAGGGTGTCAATCTCGAGACTCGTGTGGTTCGCGATGCGCTCAAGCTCGTATCAGAGAAGAAGCGCGAGGCTTTGCTGGAGGTGGAGGAAGGGAGGGAAGTTGGTGGTAAGCGAAAGCGCACTAAGCAAAAGCTGCGAGTGGAATAAGTCTTGGGATCTTGATAGACATGGATAGACAAAAACGCATATTGTTTTTAATATTGTTTCTGAGCCAAATTGAGTCATGGTGGTCACTCCTGCAACTCGCTCTGATATGGAGCTCCACTGACAAAACACTTGTTTTAGAGCCAAGCCAAGCCAAGCCAAGCAGAAAAAAAAATAAGGAGAAAAAAGGTATTCTATTCAACCATTGAATGAAATATCAATCATGCTCTTGATTCAACAGTCAATACAAGCAAGAAGAGCAAAAAAAGTAAATTGGTGCCCCCAGCGAGGATTGAACTCGCGACCTCAGCATACCTCCATGAAATGTTGGACATATAAGAGCTGCGTGATAAACCACTACACCATGGGGGCTCACGGCCGACGATGCAAAATCATGGTATATAAGGGTCAAAGCAGCTGCGGTATTAGTGCGAAACCTGACTTCAACGTTGGCAATGAGATAAATCTTTCGAGGCACTTGCAATAATTATGAAAGACTTGACGTTGCATTAGACTTGTTTTCATGGGTTTTGCCTAGCTTAGTTCAAGAGCTATTTTGCTCGTTTTCCTTAGTGTTACTTGCTTGACTCGAATTGCACAAGACTCAACTTTACTTTCAATCTTCTTATTAAAATCCATCCCAGGCTTTTAGTACAGGATTGGCTAGCTGTTTCGCTCATATGTATTCCATGGTCAATAAATATAGTAGGTTTTCTGTGAGAAGGTAATTAGCAACCGATCTTATTACCACCTCAAAGCAACGACAATACCAGAGGTCAAATAACAGCCAGTCTACGAAGAATACAAAAGCCACATATCCTTACGCACTAAACCCATTGTATAGAAAGAGCCAGTTTCATAATATTAATCTCGCGGTCCCTGAAGCCCTTTGTTTATCAACGGAGGTTGGTGGTGGATATCATAGGTAAAATGTGGTCAACCAGGCAATATTAATGGTTCTTCTACAGGGTTGTTCTCAAGCTGTTGCATGTACCCCGATGGCAGCTTCGAGGAGCTCAGAATGATTGGTGTTCTACGCCAAAAGCTTCTTTCGATCAAACACCAAACCTTATCCAAAGGGTGATGTCCTGGTGTGTAACTGACTCCTGGGTAGAAAGCAGATAATTCTCGATGGGCAGAATACTATGCTGTGCCATTGATGTGACCGAAAGAACGTGGCATCGTCATGTAGGCTGAACCTTTTTGTCTCCGCGTGATCGACTTAATTGTCAATCAGTAAGAGGAAAATGTCACGCATTCTGATATATGAGACAACAGTCCAACGCTCCCCCATAGCAGGTCCGTTTTGTCGTTTGCAACCATAGTATATACCTCTTGCATTGACGATAATGCGATAATTCGTTGCTAGGGCCTCTAAACCCACACAACCAATATTTGAGGTAGCATGTCCATGATTTGCTGCAAATCCCCAGGCCGATTATTGGAATCTAGATTCATTGTCTTACACGGTCCGTATTAGAAACACGTTCTTGGGAGGGAATCTGTAGTAACATAACGTCAGCAATGATGATCTACCATCCAACTTAAGCTTGATAACTCTCAGCTAAGCACAGTATGTAATCAGCTACTTCTCACTCTGGGTCACCAATGAGCCGGTAAATCACTGTCGTGAGTGTCGTCATGTCAACACTACTGTCCCCAGGGATGGTAGTTGGAACAGACGCACCGATATCGCTCTCGTTATTTCCTGGTATGGTCGTGTCCAACATTCTCGTCCTACCCTCACCTCAACTGGTTATTCCAGCCGGAAGGCTGCGCAAATAGTGATCGGATTGAACCACTAAAACTTAGATCATTGAAGGGATTTATGACGAGCGTTTTCCAACCATATCAAGGTAAGCTATGTCTTGCGTCACTGAATGTCCCGATTTGAACCGCCTTGATTGCCGAGGTTTCAACATCGGTAGACGTTAAGATCGGGAAATTTGGTCGATCAGTGCATACCCTGGAGTGACGTAAAAGCCGGATGGCGAAGTTCTCGGATCGCCTCGCCGAATGCTTCACTGCAGGGCGAGGTATGTGCGATAGTTGATCTATTCCAGGCAAGGTAAACGACAGCGCTGGATCGCGTGGCATTGCGTTCGTCGTTGTCGCTGACGACGTACAGTAATTTGTGGCGTTGTGCCTGAGCGAGCCTGCTACTGTTGTACGGCTGTGAAAGCCTGACTTTGCAATTATCAAGCTTGGCAACTCGTCAACGTCATCGAACCAGTTACTGTAATCAGAACGATTAGAGTTGAGTTCATGGCCGCAAAATAATCGCCTATTGTGAGCAACAACGACGTCAACCAGATCGGAATTTGCGGATTTATCCAAACCTACGACGGACAGACGGACCGATCCTTCGGGCTAGGATATACAGCACAGTACTGTACAGTCAATATTGCATCGGGGTTTGCTGTTGATAAAGAACTGGAGATTGGGAGGTTCCCTGCTTAGGCTGCTTCCCCACGTTCTCGGCAGATCGGCCATAATGAACTCCGTGACCTGTGCATACTGTAACTTGTCGTGAGTCTTCTCCCGCTGATCTGATAATACTCTACAGGCCCGGGTGTGTGGAACTTGGAAGGACTCGGCTCGGCATGCTTCGTGCACCCGAAAGCGAAAATTGTCCGCCAGAAGATCAGTCACAAGCCCGGACATCAATCCTTCTCATCCACGGATACTTACGCAAGATGATAGTATTGAGCTCATTTGAAACCGGGTCATCATTTCGATCATATAGTGATGAGATATGAGAAAACAAATGGAACATGCGTGGCAGCTCGTGGAAGCTTCTCACTCAGCAACATGATTAGCGATCAAGTTTAAAAACCCAGTCTCGCGAGAGGATAGCCACACCCCCCAGACATCCCTCGGCCGAGAAGAAGACAAGGGAATTGACTGACAAAGCAGATTAGGGGACCACCGCTTAAAAAACCGAATTCGGCATAGACCCACTGAAGCACATGCTAACACTAACACTTGAATCCAATGCCCCCTGGTCTACTCTAAAACCTGAGCCTCAGACGGGCGCTGGCTGGCGGGCTTCAGCAATGGAGGTGAAGACAAAGTCGTGGCTTTTACCAATCTCCGCCCTTTGAAGCCGCAGCGCTGACTGTGTCGTAGACAACCTAACCTTAAGTCCTTAACCAGATCAGCGGTCAGTTGTGCGTGCACGACCCCGAGGCTCGCCAATTAATGACCCCCGCGAGAAGCACGGCCTGCGCCTTGTGTTATTTACAGCTCTTCTGTCAAGTTGTGTCACCTCCACATGGAAATACGCGGAGTATACTTTTAGTATGAATGGGTCGTAACGCATGCTCAAAAGAGTTAACACGGACTGAGGCTTGATGAGTCAAATGCTATCAAATCATCCGAACAAGGACACATGCAGACGAAGACGCATAGAATATCGGTCGAAGCCGAGAGTCGACAATTTGAGCCCTTCTCAACAATTGTGCATTGTATCCGTGGCTGGAAGTTCCAATGGAACATCAATCGAAGGAAACCTGTATCCAATGAACAGTCCAAGGAACTGTCCGACATCCCAACAAAGCCCCGTTCTCAAAATTCTCGATGTGAGTACCGCCGAGCTGCACTGTTCTTGATTAGCGAGGTACGGAGTACTGTACGACCCATCGTGGAGCCTCTCTCGGCGATGGAAGCGAAAAAGAACGAAAAATATTTCCAGAAAAGCGGAGTTTGGAAAATCTGTGACTCTTCTTCTCAATCCCGTCTTTAGACCGCACAGCCGGACGGTGAGTGGTCGGTGACTTCGGGATTCAGGATAGACCGGCCTGGTCCGGCAATAACATGGCTTGTGTAAGTCGGCGTCATCTTGGACCGACTTACAGGCCGCGTAGCCGAGTCGGCAGTGTTGGAACTTGAAAGGCTAGTGGGAAATAACTAAAGGTTGACTTGAGCGAATATTGACTGCCTGGCGGATATTCGGATTAGGTGTAAGAGGTTTGTTTACTTCACATGAGCACCCGTTTGGCAAGGATGAGGACCAGGATGGAGAACAGGCTTCAGTTTGCAAGCCTGGGAACTAGCAGAAGAGGTGCCTAACTCTGAAGAATAGGCAATCACATTACACAAATGCCACAGCAACGCAATTGCATAATAGTTCTCTACGTAGTAAACGACGAAAGCGTGGTTGAGCTGACTGATTGCCTAGAGTACTAGTGAAGCTTACCAGCCGGATGGAAATGGAGGTATGTTTGTACGTAGTAAGGACGAGTTGGCTTACGTGAAAAACAAGCTAGCAGTCGTTATGATTGAAGAACATGATGGTGATGATTGACAACTTCGTTGGCCTTGATTGGTTCGTATAGAAGAACTCGGTCTTTGACAAAGAGCGACAACCCTGGGTCGGGTGCGAATGGCGGCCGACAGAGCTCAGCCCTACGATGGATTACTATGTACGGGCAGTGATGCGTGGACATGGACGTGGCCGCCCCCCGCGGAACTGCGCCAGAGCCCGGATGATGTGAGCTGTTACTGGACGAAACCTCGCTCTCGTTTATGTTTAGGCTTTGGAACAGCATTCCGCTACATTACCCCTTTTGCAGGTTGGGCTGACGACAAGCTAATGAGGCGGAGTTTATCCTCAGGGTACACGATGCGAAGCGGAATACGCAATCTGGAGTGATTAATCGGCCGCTATGTGAAACTCCCCGACATTCAAGGGTGCAGCATAATTAAGAGACGGCAAGGTAATCATGAGTTTGACTTTTGGGAGTGGTTACTTGATAATAAGTGTCGAAATGTGCTTAGTGTTTACTGTGCACACATGTAGGGGGCCTCAGCAATTAGTGAAGATGAGTTGTTGTCTATACTGTACTGTACAGTACCTACTAACCTAGCTTTGGCGAACCTTGTTGGGGGATCAGAAATAGGTCATCCTCATTGCCATCGTGACGGGAACTCAACAAGGTCTTGGATGGGCGGCACGGGATGCAAGGGAATGTCTTGAATTTGGATTTGGAGTTGATGGATGCATGGACATAATCCAAATCACCGACCGTGTGTTGTTGTTGGTGTTGCTAGAGCCAGCAGCATACAGAGGATGTTAAAACGGCGTCACACCTTGATCTCTTGTCTATCCTATCTAGGAAATCCATTCTGCAGCAAGAGTCATCGCCGTATCGGATTCAATGATGGTCGCGACACCGACAGTGTGTATTAGCGAATAAGGTTCACTTACTGCTGAGAAATGCCAGTAGCTAAGGTTCCTGAAGAGCGGGCAGGCTTGTAAATCCATCCTCGGATTTGTCGTGCGCCTTGCGGAGCTAGACGGACATGGATAGATTAACGACTCTGGTAGGTTGGAGTCAACGCTAGAGGCACCGGGTTTCTAATCAAGCACACACTTGCACGCTGCTTACAGACCTCAAAACCCAGTCTGCGATTATGAATCATTTACGCCAACCCTGTGCGAGGTTGCGACTCCATGCGTGTGCTCGCTGCTTACCGTACAATTGAACATTTGAGTGAGATATGTTGAGCGTTTCGGCGTTTGAAATTGCGCCATTGAGGAGACAAGAAATGGAGACTGCTGAGAAGAACACGATCGATGCTGAAGGCTGGTATTGGAAGCCGGAAGATCCAATCGCTGCGACAACCCCAACGAAGAACAGGGACAGCATGGAAGAACCCAGGACAGCGAACCTCCGTGCCCCCAGTTTCGGGTACAGATCATAAAAGAGGTACCTAGTCTGGCCCCCTTAATGGCGGCCTGACCGAAGTACCCAGCCCCGATAATTGACATGGGCCTCCGTAACGTCCGCCCTCTACTTCGGGGCCGCGGCCACGGGAGAGCTTCGCTGCTGTACAGGGCAGAGGCAGACGTGTCAGTCATCCTATCCAGTGAACCCAATGTGCCCTTGAAGACCAAAACGTACAGGGGCCATGTGCTAATCGACGTGCCGTTAGAGCCTTTTGGGTGGATATTGCTCTCTAAGCTTCGCGGCTTCGCGGTGTCCAAGAGTCATCCGTCCACACACACACCCATATCCATATCCATGTCAATCATCACTAAGCCAAGCCACACACCCCTGATCTGATGGAGATGGACATTTCTCGCACTCCTCGGGTCCGCGTGCGCAAAGTCCGCCTAGCGGCGTGTCGGGCATAACTCATAATCCCATGCCACACACACCCGTGAGACAACATGAAAAGTCCGTAAAGGATCACTCAAGTTAAAAGATTCGTATGCCCCCCGTTCCAAGATCCAGTTTTCACACAGCATCAATCAGTTAATTACAACTCTATCACAACAACTCAAGAGCCTCAAAAGCCTCTATCAAGGTTAAACTATCTAACTACCGCTTGACCGAAACACACCGACTTGACTATCAACCTTATCACCTAATCCCACAAGTCATTGTCGACATCCCTGCCGCTAACTTTAAGCCTGCCGCAATCGGGATCGCTGCCTTGACTCACAACATCAACCACAAATATATACATAGGACAAAGACCCCTACCTTGTCTGGCTTCCTCTTTTCAACATGTCGACTACAACAACAACCAACACTTCTATCCATAGGCCAACTGCCTCCAAGACTTCTTCTCTCCGACAGGCCACACTCAAGAAGAACATGTCTATCACACAAACTTATTATCTCGCCCACAAGGCTCGGGCTAAGCTCTCTCGTGAGGCTGCCCAGCCCGATCACGACCTTCGCCTGCTTGTCGGCCATGCGAACCTCCTCGACTCTCTGATGCTTGAGCTTGCCGACGCCGAGCGGGAGCAAGAGCGCTGGTTCAACCAATCTGTCCGAGGTGCCACCAACGCCCAGCAAGAACGACGAGTACAGTGGGCCGACGAGATCGTCGAGGAAGAGGACGAGGATGACTACGACTCGGACTCTTCAGACTCCGACGACTACGACTCGGAGGATGAGGATGTTGAGATGACCAACACTCCCTCTCTTCCCGCCAAGGCCATGAGCCCCAGAATCACACACATCGAGCTCGACGACGATATGGAGGAGGACGACCTTGAGGAGGACTACGCCCAGCTTGAGCTCGTCCGAACACCATCTCATTCCAACTCACCACCCGAGCTTGTCGACCACGATTCAGATTCATCTGACGACGACTCAATGCCTCCATCGCCCCCTCAGTCCATTCTCTCCTTCGACGAGAAGGAGACCAAGGAGCAGTCGCAACAAGAAGAAGAATCCAACTCACTCTATGATGAGGAGTACTACCTGCCACCTCGAAATCCCGCGAGGCTTGTGTCGGCCATCTCGGTCTACTAAGCAGGGGCTCACTCTATGAATGATTTGTGATTTTTTCAGCGGCTTGTTTCATATACAAAGCGATGGCGGCATTGCATGGCGTTTTCTATACAAAGGGATACCACACGGATACATCAAAAGCATTCTGCATTTTCTTTTACCATACAAACGACTATACGGGTTTCATTGTGTTACTACAAAGAAGGATTTCACCACTCTACGAAGGATAAAGAAGGAACTGAACCAGACAGACGGGAATTGGATATTGTCGTGATTGGGTGCCGCTCCCGGCGGATGGTTGAGTGGCAGCCTTTGATAGGCTTCCCAATGGTAGATAGCTCACAAAGGAGGCTTTAAGAAAAGCCAAAAAAACAAATGAGAAAAACATTCAAAAACCATCATATCATTTCTGAATCCCACCGTGAATTGTGAATCATGCATGCTATGCCTCGACCAGCAGCCGGCTACTCGCTGTAGCCGGCGTTGACGCTATCCTCGCTGGCTGATACTCTTATCAGCGGCGAAAGTTTGGTGATAACTGGGACTATCGGGATCGGTCGCAAGCCAAGTCCGATCGGGGGCTCTCTACCAACAGGCGGCGCCCGTGAGACCCGTCAAGGGTGTGAGGAACTTGGCGTGCTACACCGACTCCTAGCACACGCCCCCCTTTCATTCTCTCTTTTTCTCCTCTGATCTGGCTGGGAGAAGACGAAGAATGATTCATCAGCTAGACCTGATCGTGACGTCCCACCCATCAGGGTTTCTTAGATCCCCAATCACGACTCGCGAACCGTTCACATTGGGGCGTCCATAAACGTCCGAGTTTTGTCAGCAGAGACATCCAATTCTCCATACCTGGTTGTGAGAAACATTATGTCAGCGAAAGACAAGACAAAGGCTCATTTGACATCAATCACGACAACCACCATCATATCCTGCCTGGCCGGACATTACCAAGGCCCGATGGCTGGGCTTTCAACATCAGCGCCAATGCTAGGGCGCAGAAGCCTGGCCGTGGCAGCGGCAGCAAAAAAAGAAAAAGGCAATAAAATTACAGACGGCGAAACCGCCCAGACCACATGGTCCGCCCGCTATTTCCCTCCCTTGACAGAACTTACGAATAAAGGCTTGGCAGGACTATCAGAACATGCTTGAAGAGTCGAGTCACCGAATGCCTGATAGTACTAGGTATTATGTACTGTACATTTGCAGTTTCTTTTGCTTGGATCTTCGCTAGTTTTTCATGCTCCCCCACCGGCAACGTGCCGCATTGAGCCGCAAATGGGGCAGAACTGGATCCAGAGTTCCACAGTTGGTGATTTTGTTCTTAGAATTTCGTAAAAGGTTGAAAACTTTGAAGACAACACAATCGTGAACAAGGATAGGCCATGCAAAAATTTGCCGTGGCTCCGCTTTCACGTTCAATCGTCCAAAACCTTCCGCTCAGACGGGACAGAGCTCCAGTTCTTGGGCAGAGAAACATGCCCAATATGGATACTGCTGTCCTATAGATCACGATCACGATGAGGCGGGCCAGGGAATGAAGGGACGTGAATTTTCTTTTCTATTCCTTGAAGTTCATGAACACGTTTCCTGGCCACTCGATCTCATTATCCACTCAGAGCATCTTATCTTGTTGCCATCTTGGCTTTCTTAGCGAGGCCCCATAACTTCAGGTACCAACATACATACCATTCACCATGCAAGGGCACCAGAGGGTCGAGGGCGTGCTCAAGCAAGCTGAGCTGACCGCTTCTGGGTCGCTCACCGACGGCTGACCTGGCAGGCAGGACAGCGAAAGGTTTAGACAACGTTTCAAGCTCGTACTATGTACGGATATGCAATGCACCTTTCTCGACTCAATTTGCGAACGAATGGGCCTAGTTAGGCCGCCGCCCCTTGGTGGCTCAATAGAGGCGGTAAGGGAGAACCGACTGTTTGATGCTTAAGCGAAGCGCCTGGACCTTTGGCTATGGTATTATGATTATACGGGTTTCTCAACAGTAACCACGTAGCTGAGAGGGGAAATTCGAATCTTCGTGTTCGGAAGCATTTCCCGTTGAGCTAAAAGTAGATCTCCAGAGGGGTTGGGGGAACTGGGGTGAGATGGTGATCACAGATCATGAGATTGATAAGACCAGATCCCCTGTTCTTCGTTATCGCTCCGCTCCGCGGCACTGCGCATACGCGTATGCTCTTATGCTTTTGTAGTATGCAAGTGTGAGGATCGAATGAGAAAAGGAGCAACTCGTCACATATGTACGCGCCAGCATTTAACCACGTAATGAATCTCTCATATTATGAATTATGCGTTTTCTGGGGCTATGTTGCGTGTCCTATGTATCAAATCTGTAACTCTTGCGCAAGCTGTTCTCCAGTCAGCCAAGCCCCCTTATCGATAAAATTCACACAAGGTCCATATCGGACCTTGTTGGAGCCACGGCGTCGTATCGGCCGGCCTTGGTCACAGGACCTGAAAATGGCCCACATCCTTCCGCTATCACCCCCGAGCAATCCCGGGCCCGGAAATCGGACACCAGGAACAAGACTCGCACACACCTTCTTCCCATTGGCTCATTGTGTTTCTGGGGTGTCAGCTTACGGGGGAGTTCAAGATGATCTGGGGAAAGAGGCCTGTGTGGCCGAGATAGACTTGGATCTCATGCCGAGACACCTCGGTAATAGAGCTCCTGTTATCAGGAGTTGCTGGTCTATGTGTGCCGTTGATACCGTAGTTTGGACTATGGAATTCTCAGTTTAACATCCATAGTTAGGTGTCTGCTGATCACTGCTGCACACTATTATCAACAATAAGTTTTGGGGGTGAGCTGCTGACCTCCGTTAATACGACTCAGTGATAAGCCAGCTTGGTAATGTATGAGGCCAGCCAGCCAGCGGACTGTCTTCCCCCTCTGGCTATCATGGAGGACTCTAATCGCAACGTGGAGTATCTATCGTCTAGTCTAGGAATTATGTACAGTACAGTATCTCTTGGCGATTTCATACGCTGATCTTGTCTGGACCTACTTTCAGTTTGGTTTGTTCCATGGTCAGCATAGTCAGAATTGACTTGTTCCTTGCTGACGTTGGCTGGCCGCCTTAACCGCGATGTTGGTATTGTATCCTCCCTGAGTACCTCTGACAATATTCAAGGCCATCACGGCCAAACCCGGAAATTTGAATAAGCAGGAATATCCTCCGCACAATAAGCTTTCGGACTTTGGACCAAAAAATGCAGATCTGTTTGTCTTTTCGTGCCGCTCTGCAATGCGGAAAGGGGATGGCGAAAGTCCGAAGTCCGTGATTGAGGATTTCGGGGACTTGAATGCACGGACCACCACTGTCGGTACGTCATCGTGTAGCTTTTCGCAATTCAACGCTTTTAGATGCAATCAAGTCGAGGTTTTAATAAAACCACGCACTCACCATCATGCGACTTCTCCCGAGGCGAGCCCTGGCTCACGATCTTTCCTCGGGCTTCATATGCCGCAGTTCCCGGCTGCAACGACGCCAATTCGCGACCTCGCTTTCTCCTCTCTCGCCGCCCGCCTCGGGACTCACATCATTGACCTCACGAAGACTCATATCTGTCACTGGACCCGATTCGGCAAGGTTCCTACAGGGGATCGTGACGGCCAATGTGACTGCGAAGGATGGACTACTGAGAAATGATGGGGTTTATGCTGCTTTCTTGACTGCGACCGGCAGAGTGCTCTATGATGTCTTCATCTATCCCAATCACAATGCCTCGGGAGCTTCGGCAGAGGAGCCAGGATATCTGATTGAAGTCGATGCAGAACAGGCATCAATATTGGCCAAGCACATCAAGCGTTACAAACTCAGAGCAAAGCTAACAGTTCGCTTGCTGGGGGATGATGAGGCGACAGTTTGGCATGCATGGGATGACTCGAATGGTGTTGACTGGAACTCAATTGTCAAGTCGACCAAGTTTTCTCTACAAGATCCACGGGCACCTGGCTTGGGATATAGACTGTTGCAACTAGATCAAAATTCTCCTCAGATCGGTCTCGAACAAAGTACCGAGGCAGCATATACAATACGGCGATATCTCAATGGCATCCCTGAGGGACAAGACGAGATCTCTCGAGAGCATGCTCTTCCTCAGGAAACAAATATGGATATTATGAAAGGGATTGACTTCCATAAGGGTTGTTATGTTGGCCAAGAACTTACAATCCGCACAAGACATCGCGGTGTAGTTCGTAAGCGAATTCTACCCTGTGTGGTCTATGAAAAGGAGCATGCACCACCCGCAACACTGCGGTATCACGTCGACGACACGGCCTCTTCCCTCGAGAGCGTGACAGCAGACATGATACCGCGGGACACAAGCATCGGGCGATTTGAGAAACGGGGACGCAGCGCCGGCAAGTGGCTCAAGGGAGTGGGCAACATTGGTCTCGGGCTGTGTCGCCTCGAGATCATGACTGACGTGACGTTACCGGGAGATGCGGCATCGGGGGCCTTCAACCCCGATGACGAGTTTGTGCTGGATTGGGGTGAGGAAGAGCGTCGGAACAGAGTCAAGGTCAAGGCTTTTGTGCCGGATTGGTTGAGGAAAGGGCTAGATGCCGAGAATCAGAGGCATGAATAGTAGAGGCAGCAGATATGAACCTGTGCTGTAAAATGTTGTATCAATACGAGAGTGGTGTCTCAGATAAAGGCAAGATTTATAAATATACCCAACCCTTTGTATTTGTACGTGTTATTGGGTAGGTGTTCGTTCTGTAAGTTAAGAATTGAGGCTCTGCCCGAGGCTATACCACCATTCCGAGAACAATAGCCAAACTTGGATCCAC
The DNA here is from genome assembly GCA_033439405.1 of Fusarium sp. NFCCI 5145. NCBI lineage: Eukaryota > Fungi > Ascomycota > Sordariomycetes > Hypocreales > Nectriaceae > Fusarium > Fusarium sp. NFCCI 5145. The sequence continues at coordinate 34,218 of JAWDHB010000441.1, forward strand.
CATTTTACCAAAGTGCCACAATAGCAAGGCTGAATGGATTGCCGGGTTACACAATTGCACAGTGCTACCAGTAAGGGATGAGTGAGTATGAGGCAGCAGGTAGTTAAACCCATCAGTGCTCGGGTCAATCACATGAACGACTTCTTAGTGGCGAGTTCTCTAGGCACCCTCGACCAAGGCAATGTGTACAGCAGGTTACTTAGAATGTTTGCTTCACATACAAAGTTGTGAGACAAGGCGCAGGCTCACACAGCCTGTTCATCGCCAATTGCTGAATTCTCGGATTGGAAATTTGATGCGCTTTAAGGCTGCAGCATTTCTTTCAGGGATTGTGGCTATGGTGATGATAGTTTGAACCAAATTATCGAGAGTGCTGACCAACAAGAGCAAGGATATGAACTATCAACCAGTGAGAAGGCTTGCTGTCAACCTTGGCCCTTTTCTGACATGAATACAGGAACGGGATGATCGCAGAGCTGACCACTGAAGGAAAGTATTTTCTAGGCTTATGTGGATCAGCATTTCGTTGACAAGGGGTTCAAGAGTCACTATGCAGCAGTAAGCAGGAAACCTACAGGGACGGACCCCAAATGTACTTGGTGCGATACGATGTTTTTGTAGCACGAGGGTTGAGGCGGACGAGGTCATTCGCGGGCTTGGAAGACGAAATGATTAATGTTGTGATCTGTTATCCAATCGACTATCAGAAACGAGAACTACACATCTCGGCATGTTGAAGTTGAGCCTTGGATTGTCGTTCCGAGGAGCCCTGTGGTTGAGACCAGGGGATAGTCTTGGCTTGTCGCTTAATTTATCTTATGGGATGGCAAAGTCTTGCGAGCTGACATTTGACGCCTCGGCGATGCATTCGTGAGCCTTCAGCATTGAGTATCTTATTATTTATTTTGCTTTTATAAAATCGAAAGTCCGCCGCCCTGAAAATCGTTGGCAAACCGCGATCCACAGACTTCGTTTCTCCTCATTTACTTGGCGTTGGATGCTGATCCCCTTCAAGCGCTTATATCCCTATAATGTCCACAGAAAGCGTCCCTAAGACCTTCAAGCGGCTGATCGCCTGCTGCGATGGTACCTGGATGGACAGTGACAATGGCTATGACGAGCCTGGACTGCTGAGAAGAGAAGGCTCTCTTCAAATACCATCCAATGTTACTCGCATCTCCCGTTGCTTCGAAAAGAGATGCAGCGATGGCAAGTTCCAGGTTGTTCACTACGAATCCGGTGTTGGTACAGGCAGCAACATGCTCGACAGTATAACTGGTGGTGCCTTTGGTCAAGGTCTTGCAGAGGTATGTCTCAACATGAGATAGAGAGGATATTGGCTGACATTTCTTGTAGCGCATGCGGGAAACATATTCTTTTCTATGCTCCAACTATATGGATGGTGACGAAATTATTCTGGTTGGCTTCTCAAGAGGAGCATTCACCGTCCGCTCTGTGGCTGGTATGATCGGTAATCTAGGCCTCCTCACTCGTGAGGGTGTCGAATTCTTCTATCCTATTTTCAAGGACATGCAACACTGGATGGATGATGACTATGAAGATCCTTTCCCCAATATTCCATTCCCCAATAAGCCTAAAGGAAAGGACGCTGCCGACGTGTACAGAGCTCGTTTGGAGCAGCTTGGATACACTCGCGTAACGCGCAGCGAAGGACAAGGCGAACTTATCACAATTAAAGCGGTGGGAGTTTGGGACACCGTAGGCAGTCTCGGGATCCCCAAAGTCGCCTGGTTGGATAAACTGGGTATTCGTGCCGACAATGACGAATAAGTCTCCCCCCATATTGCAAGAACTCGAGTAGCTGACCATTTTAGCACGTTCAAGTGGCATGACACAAATCTGTCGGATAGGATTGAGCATGCTTTCCAGGCTCTGGCTCTAGATGAGACACGACCACCATTTTCACCAGCAGTTTGGGAGAGACTCCCCGAAAACAAATGTACAACGGATCTGAGGCAGGTCTGGTTTCCAGGTAATCATGGTAATTGTGGCGGTGGATGGGAAGATCAGGGCATGTCAAACATCACACTTGCTTGTAAGTTTCATCCATTCTTGCTGACTTGCTACGTCCATGTCATCAAGATCTGGGACGCAGTTATAAGAGTTACTCACTCGAAGATAGGGATGATGGATCAACTGGCCTCCATTGGCGTCGAGTTTGATCTACCTGCTCTTGAGCGGTGCTTCTTCCAGAACTACAAGTTCTACCACAAAACCCCCTCAAAACTGAGTATAAAATCAAGAAAGAAGAGGGAGAAGACCAAAAAGCGCCAATGGGCAGTAAACCCCATCTATGAGAGTAACCGCCCCTTTCGACCTTGGGGCCTGGGAACAATCAGCAAAGCTCCAGGTCTTCTCTATAAACTCTCTGGTCAAACGACTCGTACACCGGGTCTATACAGACCAACAGACCGTCAATCCAGAAGCGATAAGTCGAGGTTTCTTCTCGATACTAACGAGCGGATACATAGCTCAGTGCGAATCAGACTTGCATGCAAAGGGTTGGGTTTGAACGATGAGCATGTCTGGGATTGTCCAGCCTTGCTCAACAACTGGAAACTGAAGCGCACGCGAGATAAGTATAACGACCCAGTACCATTTCACCCTGAATGGTGTCCAGAAGGAGGAAAAGACCATATGGGCCATCCAAATGAATGGAGCAAGGGTCGATGGGTGTGGGAGTATGTCGGGAATGAGAGTGATGGGTTTGGTGACAAGAAGCAACGAATCATGATTGAGGAACCTCTAGGACCTTATGAACGATACTTGCTTAATCTTTCAGCAGGGTCACCAAATATTTATCATTTTGCGGACACAATAGAATGATGGGTTGATATGATATATCTTGGTGTTAGTTATTGGCCAACGGTGGGCTAGATTTGGCGCTGAGGTGCATGCTCCTCGGTTTAGTAAAACATATCAATAGCTTAATATCCTGATAGTCTAATTTCTCTCGAAATTTATATACTTCCTGGTGTTGAAGAGTTGGACCTTTGAAGCAAACTTAAAAGGTCACGTGCTTTCGTGATTCTGCAACCAACAAGCTCAGTCAGTAGGTACTTTTCTTCTAAGCTCAACTTCGAACCTTGACGTTTCGCCTTCGTCCACCTGCTCATGCACCTTAAACAGCTGCACGCCATCAACTGATATTATCAGGCCCAAGATGTCTGACACAAAAACCGCCGATCTGCTGCAATTTGCGCAAGAATATGCCTCCAAAGATGTCGACCTTTACGATCTTCTCGGCATCGATGCCCTCACACCAAAAGAAGATATTCACCGCGCGTGGCGAAAGCGTTCTCTGAAATACCATCCCGATAAAGCAGGCGATAACTTTGATGCGGAAAAATGGCAACTTTTCGAACGCGCCCGCGATATCCTGTCCGAGCCCGGAGCGCGCGGCGCTTACGACAGCGCCATCAAGGCCGCGCTACTTCGGAAACAAGAGCGCGAGACTATGGACAAGCAGCGCAAGGCTTTCATTGACGATCTTGAGGCGCGAGAGAACGCTTGGAAGGTACAGCGTGAGGGAAAAGAGCAGCGGGAGAAAGACGAGATTGAGAAGGAGAGGGCACGGCTCGTTGAACAGAGGCGCATGCGCGAGGAGGAGGAAAAACGTCAAGCTGCTGCTGCGCAAGAAGTTGAAGACCTTGCGGAGGCCCGACGAAGACTGAAAGAGAAGAAGGAAAAGAAGAAACAGGATGAGGCAAGGGAGAAGTTTCTGCGCAAGTCACGGAAGGCCACGGATGCCACAGACGGCAACCCAGCATCAGGGCCACTCAACGGTGTCATGGATGTACCAGGCGATTTCCCGGTGGATTTTGGCACTGAAAGGAAGCTTTACTGGGAACTTGTCTGCGACAAACTTCGTGCGGTCCAGGTAGTCAGAAATCTACGGGGAAAAGAAGCAACCCCGGAAGAGTACGAACAAGCGGAGCAAGGCCTAATTGACGCCAAAACGAGGATACACCAAGCTGAAGTGCGTTTCGCGGAGCAGGCGTCTGTCTCATGATCTGGATGACTCAGGGAAAATAATATGGAGTTAGGTCGGTAGCATTGTCTCTACGTATTGACGGCGTTGTTATCTTGTGCTAATACAGGCCTTTAGAATCATGGTTCAGCGTCAAGCCGCAATATCCTGACGGCATTCATTCCCATGACGTTCTTGAGGCCCCCTGTGTCTTCCCCAACTGCGCGAGCAACGGCCTCTGCGTTCAGGCTTACGCTCTCCCACTCGCCCTGCTCATCGCTTGTAAGAGGTGGGAAGAAGGGGTGATCAGTACCAAACATCAGTCTGTCAGCACCGCTGGCTTGGATGGCTGCTTTGAGACCAACTTCCGAATAAATAACAGCGTCAAGATAGATCTGTTCTCTCATGACCTCCCACACTGTTCGACGGCCCTTGGCTAGCTTGCCTTCACGGAGTAGTTGTTCGTCATGCATGATGCAGCTTTCGATTCTGCCAGCTAGGAAGGGAAGAGTTCCGCCGCTATGAGCAAGGATCATGTGCAGTTCTGGGACTTCGTCGAAGACGCCAGCAAGGTACATCCTGGCCACGGCGATTGTTGTCTCCATAGGGAACCCTAGAGCCAAGGGAAGAACATGGCCATACTCGGCGCTCGCTCGAGGTCCCCAGACATCGTTGGGCAGACCATAATGCGGGTGCAGGAAAACTGTCAATTCTGTTCTGGCAAGCGCCTCGAAAATGGGCTGGAGATCAGGATCATCCAGGCCTTTTCCAAGCCCTGAGGTCCCCAGGATAACACCTCGGCAGTATCTGAGCTGCCGGAGATGCTCTATGGAGGCGAGCACAGTCTCGAGAGTTGCTGTTAAAGGCAATGCTCCAAAGAAAAACAGCCTTCCAGGGTGCTCGCCGCACATGTGCGAGAACTCCTCATTAACAGACTCAGCTATTGCGCCTGACTCTGAAGGGCTTAGAAAGTCAAGCCATGGGTTCGCTAAGGAGATGACAGATATGTCAATCTTGTGTGTATCCATAAAGTGCACCTTTTGCGCAAGCGATGCATAATGCGATGTAAGAGGCCGTCCTGGCGGTTTCGCTTCAGGGTTCTGTGTCGCTTCTTCCAAAGCCTTTATTTCTGCCTCTAAAAGAATGAGTCTTGGGTCAGATGCCTGGGGAAACTTGCGAACGAGAGGGATAGTGGAACGCGATTCTAGGATACGGATGTAAGAGGGAGGGTACATGTGCGTGTGGATGTCAACCGCACGAGGAGGAGAAGAGGGCATGGTGGGTGTCTAGAACGATGAGAAGATGCTATGGTAGAAGTTTGAACAACTCCATGTGAGTGAGGGAAGAAGCAAGCAAGCAAGCTAGAGGAGACACAGTCAACACACCCTCGTTATCAGGCGGGACAAGCCGCAACGTTGCAGATCAACAAGTAGTTTTACCCAAGTTGTGAGACACGCATTGAATGTTACTGAGGAGTTGAGGTTGACGGCAACCCCGCATGGCTGTTATCACTGCATAACCTAGATGCCGCTTATCAGTGGGCGTTGAGGGGTTGGAAGATGGCTGCAGCCTGCAGGTCAAGCGTCTTTCGGATGTTTAACCTGTGATGTCCCGTCATGCTTATCGGCTTGCATTGAGGGAGGGTTTGTATTATATATAGCTGGTAATACCGAGGTGTTGCGGGTGAAGTGTAAACTGTCCATCCTCTGTGACTCTCCTGTGATCGTGTGACCTTTGCGAATACAATAAATTGTTTAGTCTCCCTTGGAGATCTGTCAATTTGAACAGGTATAATTATTATTCGGCAGCTATGGCTTCGGATTTGGCTGTGAGCAAGGAGGGCCTCTCTATTCCCGTAAGTGTTGATCCAGATCAGATGACTGCAACTCTCGTGGCTGACTTTATTCGGGTTTAAGCTCATTGATTTCTCCTGCTTCCTAAGCGGAACTCCGTCAGAGCGTAGCAATACAGCAAATGCGATTCTTCACGGCTTCAAAACAGCAGGCTTCATCTATCTGAAGAACCATCCCATTCTCCCCAAAGATCTCCAACATGCATTCGACCTGTCGGCACGGTTCTTCAATCAACCACTCGATACCAAAATGAAGGTGGTATGGACAACTCCAGAGGCAAACCGAGGTTATTCAGCCCCTGGTCGTGAGAAAGTCAGCCAGCTCGTGGATATCAACGAGGTTGAGAAAGTGCGTGCTGCTTTGCCGGACTTGAAGGAGAGTCTTGAGATTGGTCGTGAGGACGAGCCTGGGCATCCGAATAGATGGCTAGAAGAGACAGGCAATCTTGTTGGGTTTCGGAAAGACATGATGGGGTTCTTTGAGAAATGTCGTCAGCTTCATGTTGAGGTTATGAAGGCGATTGCCGTTGGAATGGGCCTTGATGATAACTTCTTCGGCTCTTTTGTTGATGATGGGGACAATACGCTGCGATTGTTGCACTACCCAGCTGTTCAGTCTAGCATGTTCAAGACGAACCCAGGGACTGTTCGAGCTGGTGCCCATAGTGTAAGTTCCCCCTTGATCATCATCATCACCATCACCATCACCATCACCATCATGCAAGTTGAGACGGCTGACAGTTAGTTCCCAGGACTATGGCTCGATCACTCTATTGTTTCAAGACGCTCGTGGTGGGCTGCAGGTCAAAAGCCCAACAGGACAATTCGTCGATGCGACACCGATCGAAGGCACAGTCGTCGTCAATGCTGGCGACTTGCTTGCGAGGTGGAGCAACGACACTATCAAGAGCACTATTCACAGGGTCGTTGAGCCGCCACAGAAAGAAGCAGAGTCATACCCGCCTCGCTTTAGTATTGCGTGAGTATAATGAATGGTATTTGTTTGATGCACCGACAACTAACATGGGATAGATACTTTTGTAACCCTAATTTCAAGAGCCATATTGAGGCAATTCCGGGGACCTACGAAACTGAGAAGGATAGGAAGTATGAGGGCATTAATAGCGGTGATTACTTGGTTCAGAGATTGACTGCGACGTATTAAGTCATGGTTGTTCCTCGTATTCGTTCTGGCCGAAGGAGGTTGTTGCATGTGTAACTCAATGAACGTGTACCTATAGTACTGATTGGATGGAAGTGATATGAGTTGATTGTCTCTTGGTCTCTCTTGATAGGACAACCTCTAATTTGTTCTACGCCATCTCGACATGGATCAACTTGTTGAGGCCATGCAGTCAGCAGCCACGGGCTTGGCTATCAAGTTACGTCTGTATAAGGTAAACACCATCTAAGTAATGGAATAACAAATGAGACTAGAAATACCAAATTTCGAGTAGGTAGTCTTTGACTTATCTACTAGTCTACATAATTAGTAGTTGGCATGTGAATGAACATCGCCAATGGTCCCTATCCCCACCAAAACCACCAGTGGACACCAAGACGTTAAACCCAATTGGGAAATCGACATACTGAATGTAAAATGGCATCCTCAACATCTATTTTACATTGCAACCATTCACACTAAAACAAGGCTTCAACCTTATACTCGACCTCTAGCCGCTCAATCGAACCAGCTTTAACCTATCCTCCGAATCTCCAACATCTCTCTGGCACACTTCTACGACAATGGCTACCAACGCCGCCCCTACAAAGCAGCCCCTGAAGCAGGCCTCCACTGCCAGCAAGGCCTATCTGATCTTCTACAACTTCATTTCAGCTGTCCAATGGTCTGTGGTACTCGGCCGCACCGTTATTCTACTCGGCCTGTATGGACCTGAGTATGTCTATCCCAATACTGGTCAATATACAAAGTGGACGCAGACCTTGGCTGGTCTGGAAGTGCTGCACTCTCTGCTCGGTAGCTTCTTTCTGCCCCTCTTGATACAAGCTTGCATATACTGATATAACTGTCTCCCACAGGCGTCGTTCGTGCTCCTCTCATGACCACTCTTATGCAAGTCGCATCGCGTTTCCTCCTCGTCTGGGCCATCGTCGACGTCTTCCCCTTCCTGGCTCTCTCGCCCTTCTACTCGTCCATGCTTATCGCCTGGTCTGTCACCGAGATCATCCGCTACTCCTTCTTCGCCCTCTCGCTGTCAGGCTACACGCCCAAGTTCCTGACTTGGCTGCGGTACAACACTTTCTTTGTGCTCTACCCCATTGGAATTTTTAGCGAGTGCACACTCATCTATTTTGCTACTGAGCCTGCGGGTCATATCAACGAGCTTTACAAGTATGCTCTGTATGCCATTCTGGCTATCTATGTTCCTGGTAAGTTGAAAGAGACTGGGCATGGGAACGTGGTACTGACCTTTATAGGATCTTATGTCTTGTACACACATATGATGAGCCAGAGGCGCAAGGTTATGCGCAACCTCAAGACTCAGGGCCAGAAGGCTCAATAAAATAGAGGTCAGATGGTATAGAGTAGAAAGGACAATATATATATATATATAAAGCACTTCAATAACATAGATTGGGGATAAATGGTCTGAGGGCATATCTAATTCGTCCCTCAGAAAAACCACATCAGTGTAATACAGAGTTTAGGGGGCAGATCCATCTAATTATTGTTTTTCAGTAAAAAGAAAGAAGGGGGGGGGGAGAAGAATAGAAAAATCAAGCATATTATGAAATCTTCTCAGCATCTACAACAGCAGTTGAAGGCACCTCCTCAGAAATTGGTGCCCCTTGTAATAGTAGAGTTTCTTCGGCACTCGTCTCATACCAGCCGTTTTGTAACCACCCGTGGATCACTTCAGTAGCATCTTGAACCAGCTTGTTGTATCCTGGGTTCTCTTTCGGTGTAAACATATCTGTACATCTCCTATCAGTATATCGATCAGCTCTTAGACAGCGCAACTTACTCATGTGTGCTCCAGCCTCATCGGTCGCCTTATCATTGGCGGCCTCTATCCATACTCCTCCAGGCTGTTTCTTGGGAAGATTGCAGAATGTCCTATCCTGGCCCAATACCGTCCCAACAACGTTGATCTGCTTCGCCGGCGCTGCCTTACCAAGACGTGTGTATAGGTTCGCAAAGCCAACATCGAGCTGCTCTCGCAGCTGAAGAAGACATGCGACTCGTTTGCGCAGCTCTTCTCCCCTGGCAAGACATCCCACGAATTCAAGATGCGATGACGCCCAGGACCAACCCTCTCCCAGTTGATCGCGATTCAGCCATGCCGCTGCACCTCCAGCTGCCACTGCACCAGCTGCGCCAGCGTACATGGCCATCTTGCCCCATTTCTGCCATGAATTGCCGCCAGACGATGAGGGGGCTGGTAATGCGCCAGCCATCTTGGGAGGAGCAGGGGATGTTGATGGCGAACTGGCTGTTTTAGCTCCCCAGAGTGATGCTCCAATTCCGCTCAGCTGGGAGATGGCGCTTGCAGCCTGCGCTGCGTTTTGGTACTGATCCTCGGCGCCATGGGCTACTACACCTGGAGAGATGCCTAAATAAGGAGTGTCAAAAGCGAGAACGCCTTGGATGTAAGGGAACATGAGAGAATTAAAGGTGGGTGTTTCGGACTTTTGGATCCCGTCTTCTGTGTAGATAGGCTTCTCAGAAGCCAAGCTGATGAGCATCTCCGCCGCCACGATACCACCCATGGAGTGGCCGATGAGAATAGTGCGCACTGAAGGGTCTATCGTTGGCGATGGCGTGCTAGCTGCTACTTCCATATCGATGACCTTGTTCTGAAGCCTAGAAATAATCGAGTTAGTTGATGATGTCTCGTAGACAGCAGCACAAGGGAGGGGGACAAATACGCACCAGTCGCGAAAGCGGCTCACACAATTGCCCAAATCCCCACGAGTCTCATATTTGGGATAAACAACGACTTCTACGTTGATCTTGGGCAAAGCTTCTGCTACCAAATCGCGCAGGTCCTTGGTAAACTGATAATCGACACCGAACGTGTCCTCGCCGCCCTTGATCAACATTAGCACTCACTGTCTGACGACGTGGGGGAGGGGCAAAGTTTTAGGCGGTTGGTTACCTTGAAACCGTGGATAAAACAAAGAAGCAGAGTCTTCTTCATCTTGAGGTCTTGTCCATCTAGCCTGCAGGATCTAACAAAAAGCAGATGTCGTTGGAAAGTCTAAGATTGTTCGTGTGTTGGATGTATGTGTGGCGAATGAGGACAGGTCTAAGTTTATGATACCTAACTAGGTAAGTGAGGTAGCAACAACTGAGCTGAGCTGAGTTGAGTGAGGATCAAAGTCAAGACACCTGACTTGGGTACTCGACGTGACCTAAACCACCTCCCCTCACAGCTGGGAGCATCACCCCAGAACGGAATATCGCAAACTGGAGAGAATTAAAAGTGACGGCATGTCAAACTTCTATTAAATAAGGTACATCCTACTGATTTATCTATACACGTGATGCAAATTCGCCGTCCCTTTGCAGGCAAACGCACTCCAAAGCCACTTATTGGCAAATCCATGAAAGGGCTTTGGACGATGCGTTTTTGTATGGGATGGCATTTGATCCCTAATTTCCTTCCTTCGCATGTTGTTTATTGACACCTGTCCTGCCGAACGCCATTGCATATATCATCAAACAATCGCCTCGTTAGCGATACAAGTTTACAGGCCATTTTGAAGCCCGGTTTTCTCAGGACCACGGGTGCTACTCCTCGTCGCTTTGAGCGGCAGTGCTGCCGCCGTTTGCTTCTTTTGAGCCACTGGAGATCAATTTGATACGAGTGCCGCTGGGTTGTGGTGTGCCGCCGCTACCAGAGGGCGCCACTGAACTATCTTTGCCTCCTTCTTCAAGTTCTTGAAGCTCGGGGTGCGCCGCCAGTTCCTCTTGGTACTTGGAGTTGAAGAATTCCTGCGTCATGTTAGAACAAGTCACAATACAATCAAAGACAATGTATCACTTACGTTCATGACCTTAGCATCCTGGTACAGAATGCTTCCATCCTCGTTGTAAGTTTGGCAGTTGCGAATCATCAAGTCGATGTCCTTTCGCAGTCCACTTAATGATGTGTACTCCTCTTTCTTGATTCGGGTCTGAATCTGGTTCATACAGATGGGGTTCTGGATGATGAGATAGTAGTCCGCGTAGTCGCGCTTGGGAGGCAACTTGATGAAGGGTCCAATGATAAGACGCTTGCCGGGGTCAGACTCATCATCCTCAGGAGGTTCGATATCATCCACCTCCAAAGTCATCAAAGCATCGTATAGACCGCGGAGGCTCTTTTGCAAGACTTCTCGCTGGTGGGGCGGTAATCTTGACTCTAGACTGACTTTACTGGGCCGACCTTGAGGTCCACGTCGCTTCTTGGGAGGTGGCTCGTCATTGCCGTCTTCGGCCTTGCGCTTCTCGTTCTTGCTGCCCGGTTTACGCCCTCGTTTCTTGGGAGTCTCAATCTCCTCAGTGCTTGCTCTACTTCCTGATGGTGATTCATCCATCGAGTTGAAAAGCGCAGACTTCTTCAGCCTATTAGTCTCGCGCCTGTCCTTACGAGCTTGCTTGCGAGCCGCAGCAGCTTCTGGTGAATCGTCGTCATCATCTACAGCCATGAGCCATTGCTCTTCAGTGAGGCCATCGTCGTATTTGACCTTGGTACGCTCACGTGCACCACGACCCAATACGACTTCTTCGGTCTCATCCGAGATGGGATTGCCCTCGTTCAAGTAGATATCTGGCAATTCATCCTCACCCATAAGTCGAGGTTTGCTGCCTGGTCCATTGCCGTAGGGCGAATTCCTTTGTCGTTCTTCGTCGATCTTCTGGAAGACTGTCATTTCTTCATCACTCCGTGCCAACAGCATGTTGAGCTCCTCATCTTCCATCTCATCCTGCTCACCAGATTCTGCCATGTCAGCAGTCTCTAGCAGTGTTCGAAGCATAGCGTCACGATCCGTCTCAGATGACTTGTTATCAAAACGACCAGCCTGGATAACTTTGCCATCCATGTCCAGCTTAAATCGCGCTCGCTCAAGGATCTTCTCTTCGACCGAGTTCGAGCTGATAAGTCTGAGAATTCGGACTTCGTTCTTCTGGCCGATACGATGAGCACGATCCTGAGCCTGCAAGTCCTGATGAGGGTTCCAATCAGAATCGTAAATGATGACGGTATCAGCTGTTTGCAAGTTGAGACCAAGACCACCGGCACGAGTGGAAAGCAAGAACATGAAGTATTTGGAGTCTGGGGCATTGAATTCCCGGAGCAAGTCGGAGCGCTCGTCGGACTTGGTCGTACCATCCAATCGAAGATACTCGACTCGCTTGTATCGCAAATAGTCTTCCATGATATCCATGATCGCAGTCATCTGGAAGAACATGAGGACTCGATGACCAGTTGCTTGGTACTTGGGCAGAATTCTGTCGAGGAGCTCGAACTTGCCCGCTGTTCTCCACAGAAGATCATTGCTGATGCTGAGGGGGTTCATGACATTTTCCACGATGTCGAACACGAATGGATGGTTGCAGAGTTTTCGAAGTTGCATGATCATGTTGCTAAGTCCACGAGCACCAGTCTTGCCGCCCTTGCCATCACTGACGACAAGTCTGTTGTGGGTGACCATCTGTTTATACAGCTTGGACTGAAGGGCAGAGAACTTGCACTTGATAACCTTCTCGGTCTTGTCGGGAAGATCCTTTTCGACATCTTTCTTCAGACGACGGAGGAGGAAGGGTCGCAAGACCTTGTGGAGACGCCTAATAACAAGGATCTGCTCTTCTTCTGTGAGTTCCATCTTATCTTGACCGCCTGTGTTCGCGAAGGGGGTGTTGAACCATTCATCAAAAGTCGTTGCAGACTTGAAGATGTTTGGTAACACGAAGTTGAGCATAGCCCACAGTTCCGAAAGGTTGTTTTGCAGGGGTGTACCGGTGAGAATGAGTCGGAAACGGGTATGGTAGTACTGCTGGATGGTGAAGCTCAGCTTGGAGTTGGAGTTCTTCATTCGGTGACCTTCGTCAATGATCATGTGAAACCACTTGATCTTGCTGAGGATGGGTCGATCCTTGATGATGTACTCGTAGGTCGTGAGCAACACCTGGAATCCTCCTTGTCGGATCTTGTCTTGGTGCTGCTTACGGGCATTTGGGGGTCCCTTGTAAACGATGCGGCTCACAGAAGGTGCCCATCGTTCGAACTCCAAGTTCCAATTCGTAAGTGTACTTAGAGGCACAATAACGAGGTATGGACCAGGTTGCTGTTTGCGCTCAATTAGGTAGGTAATCAGACTGATGGTTTGAATGGTTTTTCCGAGACCCATTTCATCAGCCAAGATACCGTTGAGGTTGTTGTTGTACAGCGAGATCATCCATTGCAGACCCTTGACTTGATACTCCTTGAGCTTACCACCCACAAGAATGTTGGCTTGCCCAGTAACCTCCTCTCGAATACGATGCGCCACAGCATAGTAGTCGATCTTCTTGCTGCTCTCATCATCCTCATCGTAATCGCTGGCCTCATCCATGAGGGGCTCATCTCCGTCACCATAGCGCTCGGCGGCCTGGCGCTGTTGGGCCTTGACTGACGAGGCAAGTTGATGCAAGAAACCATCGGTTTGCTTAAGCAAGTGTGTGATACGGGTATCCTTGGCTTGGTCAAGAAGCTTGAGGTATGCCTCTTCATCGTTGGCCTTGAGAGCTTGCAGACGTTGCTTGGCTGTTCTCTCGATACGCTTCTGCTCCTCCTTCTCGATGTTGAAGTGCTGTTGGTACATGAGACGAGAGAGCTTATGCGACTTGGTACGCTGAGAAGTAGCAGAGTCTTGAATCTCTTGTCGGTGGTTGTAGATAGCTCGGAGGAAGTCGGTATGCTTTTTCTTCTCGCGGTTCTCACGAGCATCACGCTGCTGTTTCTCAAGCTTCTCGGTGATGCGAGCCTCACGAACGTTCTGCTTCTTCATTCGGCGGAATCCGGACCTGTTGGTGGTCATTGCGAGGTTATCATAATGCATCATTTGACGTCCAATCTTGTCACGGAGTGCCCTCTGCTTAGCATACAGAGCTATACTCTTCATCTCAATGATTGCTTTTCGTTTGAGAGAATCATCCGCCTCTAGGGTGTCCTTTGAAGAATCCCAGTGGGCCAGATCACCAGGCAGATTCTTCAACTCAGCATATCGTTGTCTCATTCGGTTTGAGACAACAACTTCACGCTCATATCGCAAATGATCAAAGTCGATTCCGGTAGGAAACACACCAGGAATGAACCAACGGTTCTTTCGCTGAGAATGATCGAAGTACTTGATATCTGAGCGAATCATGCTTGTGCCGTAGGGAGATTTCACTGTCTTGAACGTATGCGCCTTGGGAATCTCTGAACTCTCATCTTCGGCTGTAGCTTCGGGCCCATTCTGTGACTCTTTGCTGGGTTCGGGATCGGTTTGATTGGGCTTTGTAGCTTGAGTTCCCTGAGTGGCATCGGCGATGGCTGCCTGCCTGCGTTGGCGTTGGTTGAAGATGGCTTGTTGTAATTGTAATGAGACTCCGGCGTTCTTTCCAAGCAGCTTGAAAGCATGGATCTGTTGTCTTAGTAGGCCCAGCTGTTGCTGGGTGAAATGGTTCGAGGATGGAGCGGTCGACGGAGACGTGCCAGCGGATATGGGGGTGGGGGTGGAGGAAGTCTGGTTTGGCATCGCAGAAGCACTGAGCGAATTAGATGGAGGTTGAGCCGATTGAGGTGAGCCTTGCTGCATGGGGCGACCGGGCATGACACCATTAGCAGACGCGCCATTAGTCGCATTCTGCATCTGCTGCTTTTGTTGCTGCTGCTGCTGCATGAACTGTTGCTGGTTACGCCGCATGTTGTGCTGTTGTTGGAAGCTCATCAAGAACTGGGAAGCCTTGATGTATTCGGGGTCTGTTGGTGGTACACCTTGCTCTTTCATCTGCTTAAGTTTCTATACAAGGTATCAGCATTGGGAGTCACAGCCAAGCAATAGCATCGATGAGCAATTGATAGACCCATACCCTAAAAACTTCTTCCGCCTGTTGCTTGGTCGCGCCAGCAGACATTGGCGCGCCTGGGTGCTGAACAGCAGGAGGTGCATGCACCGACGCCATGATGAACGTGGCCTATGGCGGGAAGACCTTTTGACAATTGGGTCGGATAATTAGTTGTGTAGATACAGCTACCTATATTGCATATCGTGGGAGGTGCTGTCGTCGCGAAAGATAAGACGTGCTTGGTGTCGCGAAAACGAAAGTCGGGTGCAAAATAAATTAGAGCCAAGAATGAACGCGTCGAAATTGAAGTAAAAAGATAATAGTTAGAAAAATCTTGGTAGTTGTCGTCAAGCAGTTGGCGACACGTTATAGATCGCGCGCGGAATGGCCTTGGCGTGGACCGCAATCTTTTAAGGTTGGAAACGCGGCGGGTGTATTTGGGTTGCTGGAGGCACGGGATGGACACTCGAAGTAGTTCCTAAGAAAGGTCGAGCACTGAAGGAAAAGTATGCGATGTGGCGACAGGGCGCGTATTGAACCGGTACCGGTGACCGGAACGGAGTGCAAATCGCGTGCAACACGGATTTGGTGGTTTTTCTAGATGAGAGCCGATGGTTTTGAAGGGCCCTGGCGATTTTTTTGGATGCGCGCGCTCGCCGGTTGATGATGGGGAGTGGTGAAGGCACAGCTGGACAAGATGCGGCGTGATGGTTGGTGCGGTCTTGAGTCGACTGGCCAGAGTATTTTTCAGCACGGCCCCCTGCAAGAGGCGACCGCGACCAAGCAGGCTGCAAAGGCGCCTGAGGCAGCCAAGATTTTATATTAGGTAATCAGAATTCTGATTCTGTATTGGTTGATTAAAATTACATGCACGTGATACCCTTGAGCGCCATATGGGCTGCTGAAGAGATAGGTTGTATCGAGCTAGACTAATGTGAGGCCGTAAGAGCTAAGAACATCTTCGCCAGAATAATGTTGCCAGCATGAGCTCAGAGGGTGGCTCACAGCTTCGCAGATAGTCTTCGAAAGGGCCATAGTGCCCCAGATTTTGGTTGCTGGAGTGGCTGCGGTCCGGTGCTGTTACGGAATGACAGTGGAGAGACATGGCAATGTTACACGAGCTAGGTAGTTATGCTCAAACGGGCTTTTAGTCTGGACTCTTTTGTGTTCCAGAAACTTTTGGACCTCAGGGCATCTTCCAGCGTGCGTTAGTGCTCTCACCTCTTGAGCCTCTTCTTGTCTGGGCCATCTTCCTCATCGCTCAGTTCCGCATACTGGGTTTGTGGTTGCGTCTTACTCCAGGCTTTGGTGAACATGGGGTCATTCTGAGCCTTGTCTGCGTATTTTAGCAGAGCTTCTCGAGGATCCTCGTGCAACATGCGTGCCAGGGGGATGTTCTCTGCGATAAGCTTCTCGTCCGGTTGGTTCTTCTGAAACGGGGTCTGCTGAGGGATGTGCGGGCGTCGAGGATCCTTGGAGCGGCCAGTTCCTGTAACTCCCGATTTCCTTGAACCTCCTACCGCGCCAGGTGCCACAATCGCATCGCCGGATATGCCAACAGACTGATCCATAGTTAACTCGGGGTTGTCGTCGATGTGGCGCTTCTTCGGTGCTCGTGACATGACATCTACAGCTCCTCTGCTGGACATCTGCGGGTTGTACAAGACGTGGGTCTCGGCGTTAGCTGAACCTGTGACGATTTGATTAATTTTTGGGTGCCAATCCACTGTGATGAGTGGTGACCCAGGTGTGATTTCGGTGACATGTTCTGCACGGAGATTGCCTGGGTTCAGAATATGGAGATGACCCGTCACAGAGCCTGTAATGATGCTTGTCGAGTTCGGCGCATACTTGATGTTGGTTGTCGAGAAATGGTCCGAGGTTGAAATGTGAGTGACTGCAACGAGAGGCTTCGTGAACTTGCGGGTATCCCAGAGCTTGATCAAATTGTCGCCTCCTCTGGTGACTACCATGCGGCCATCTGATGATATATCGATACCGCTGGTCCATGTTTGAGGTTTATGCGCATCGCGAATCTCTCCTGCAGGTCGTGAGAAAGGACTATTGCCACTATACATGACCAGTGAGCCATCAAGAGCTGCTGCGACAAGCACATTGCTACCTCCCTGGGCTGAAGAGCCCCAGGTCACAGCCGTCATTTTGGTTCGACCAGCAGAGCCAGCGGCTTTGGACTTGAAAACGACGACGTCTCTCTGCGAGCGTTTGTTGTTGATGTCCCAAATTCTTAGTGTGCTATCCGTACCAGCAGTAACGCACAAATTCTTGTCAGTGGGGTGCCATGTTCCAGTCGTGATTTCAGATATGTGGCCCTTGGTGTTGTGCATGTCCCGAAGATACATATCTCCCTTCACGAATTCTGTAACAACGTTGCCGTCTCGGGACATGATCTTTGCTTGGGGGTGCGCGGAGACGCAGAGAAAAACTCCGCCAGCGAGGGGGTTGAATTCGATACGGTGGATGGGATGGGATTCAGAACTTGCGGCGGATGCTTTCGTTTCATAGGGATCGATGGAGCGGAAAGCTCTCAAAGTGCTGGGGGTCATGGAGGCGAAGTCGTGCAGCTTAACGGTACAGTCTGTAGAAGCAGTTGCTAAACGTCCTCCCGCAGGATCCAGCGCAACGCTAGTTACAGCGCGTTCGTGCGTTTTGAGAACAAGCTCGTGTGACACAGGATATTCATCCTCGTCGTCAGAATCGTCGCTGTCGTCGCTATCGGAGTCGTCGCTCGAATCCTGCTTCTTCTTGGGTTCCTGGATCTGTTTGCCTTGTTCACTGTTTGATTCTGCGGCTTTGTTGGTCACTGTCCTGCGGCTCCTCTCGATTTGGGCAACGATATCGGCTTCCTTCGATTTCTTCCCAAAGGACGTGGGCAAGAAAGCCCTCATAGGATCGTCTGCTGCCAGCTCAGGCACCTCGATCTCGAAATCATCGTCGGAGCTCATGGCGAATTACTCGATTGTCAGTCGCCGGATACGGGAGAGAAAAGAATCAGGTTACGTGGGGGCGGGAAATGGTGGGAGAGATTTATGAATGAAGTGGCAGCAGGCAGGCGGTCTGCTTGAACAACTTGGCTTGGGCGGCGTTGGTTGGGTTTGTCCACCGCCCCGATTCTTTTATTAGCTCAACTGAAGTATGTCGGCATGGATTGAGACATCGTCTTATCAACTGCTGTTTCCAAGTCACATGTGCGCAATAGAATTGATCAGTTTATCTTTCCTCACGCATCATTAGCATCCATTGATACATAGATTGTCCGCCCAATTCCGAGAAGCTCCTATCAGTGTTGACTGGTTCATTATATTGTCTTGAATGCTATACCTATCGTGAAATGTGGTTGCAAAATTCAGATGTCCCTCACACCGCCAGGTGGAGCTTTATTAGATGGTTCAGACACATCCTTACGCGATACAGAAATATTTCACGTCTTCTGTGCGACTTCTTTTGTGTGGCAATTTGTCCATTTTCGAGCGACTTCCAGTCGGCAATCTAACGTTGTCCAAGGTTCGTCAGGTGTTATAAATATCCCCCCTTCCAGATGGCCAGCAAGGTGAAGCCGCAGTATAAAGCAATAGACGTTAAACTAATGAACGACGAATACAGCTAACAATCACGCCATAGGTACAAAAAGATTAGCATTTTTGTATGTCAATATGGACAATACAGTGAGGGGGAGCGCAGCGGGCTGATTGGTCACTCACCTTTGCCTGTTTTTTCACCGAAGACAGAGACCAATCCTGGATCACCAGTACCGACCCCCGTAGTTAACTTAACACGCGACCAATGCCAACTTTCGGCATCATTCGCCATAGCCGCCAGAATGCCGCCAGATCCCCTCTTAGATGAAGACGAGCAATACGTATCCTCAGAAGACTCAGACTTTACTCCGGACGACGCGCCTAACCAGGCTTCCGATCACTCTGATTTGGAGGATGATACCGATAAAGTAACCAACAAACGAAGTCACCCAGAGGGCCATAGAGATGATGCCGATGCTGGTTATGATAACTCGGGCGATGAGGCTATCATAAAAAGGGGCGAAAAACGTCGTAAGAAAACACAAGCAAAAGCGGGACGCGATGATGATGAGGGAGGTGAAGGTGGTTTGGTCAAGACCCGGAGACAGCGCGCCGCCGAGTATGTCATCTGTGTCCAGTATAAGGGTGCGACTCATTGACAGGAAATTACAGGAAAGAAGAGCGCAAATATGCGACAAATAATGAGCCGGTCACTATCGACGTTGATGCGCTATGGGCGCAAATGATATCAAAAACGCCAGGTCCAGGGAGCCAGGTCAATCAACCCGACGACACAGATGCAAGCGCCGACTCTACGGATAAGAAGGGCGACTCAACTCAGCAAGAAACAATCCCCTCCACGTCAGACGATCCCTCGGCGATGATACGCATTAAACGCACGTACAACTTTGCTGGTAGGGTGCACACAGAAGAGAAGCTTGTTCCACACGATTCAGCTGAAGCGAAACTCTACCTTGCCTCGCAAGGCCAGGACGCATCCGCAAGCAGCCCTGAAAAGCGCATTACCAGGAAAGCATTCCGGTCGGCTTTCGAACCCCAGATGGAGCTCATACCTCAGCGAGCAGATCTGAATCTTGGAATGGCGGCTCGGATCAAAGCTGGCAAGGAGGCACAAGCCAAGAAACTCAATGTTGTCGAGAAGAGCCGCATGGACTGGGCTGGTTATGTGGACAAGGAGGGCATCAAGGACGAGCTGGAGCTAGCTGGCAAGTCCAAGGATTCATACATGGCCAGAGAAGACTTTTTAGCAAAGAGCGAGGCTCTAAGAGAAGAAGATTCAAGGCGGGCAAGACTTGCTGGAAAAGTTTGATTTATTATGCATCGATGGCGTTGGGGCATGATACCATGGGCTAAAGATCAATTTGATAGACTCGAGGCGCAACACGGAATAACATCTAGAAGGCATTTTTCACATCGCCTTACCGTCCAGATTCAATTGAGACCTAGGGATTACAGAATTAGGGCCTTGGGTTTCTAAAATCCTCTTAAATACATAAAGCCACTAGTCTATGTGGTTCTGATCAGCATTTGTCTAATTCAAACCATCAAATATTACATGGTGGGGTAGCCTTGCAGTAGGCGAGGCTGGAAACCATGGCCAAAAAATTTCCATTCAACATCACAATCCAACCTCTCGTCTCACCAACACAACAGACGAATAATATCTGTCCACTATGGCTATCTTAGGCAAGCGCAAGGCAGACGCCGAGCCTTCGATTTCTGAAGAAGATGCTGCTGCCATTTTCCGTCGACATTTCGAGGCGCAATTCGCACCATTGCCAGACGCAAAAGAACACAAATCCAAGTCCAAGAAGACGAGGCACACAGAAGAAAACGACGATTCCGAGAGTGAAGGAAGTGAACAAGTGAACAATGAAAACAACGAAGATGAGAACGACAATGAATGGGGTGGCCTGTCTGACGACGACGACGACTCAAGCGAAGGGGAAGACGTTTCTACAATAGAAGTTGTGGACCACTCAAACAAACAACCATCCAAACCAGCGACCATGTCAAAACGGGAGCTGAAGGCTTTCATGGTATGGGTTAGATCTTTTCAAGCGCTCAGCAATATGAAACTCAAATGATATTCTCTAGTCATCACGGCCTCCCGACCAAACATCGCGCAAATCCGAACCAACTCAATCAGCAACACCATCCTCCGCTACAACTCTACCCGAAGATGCACCCTCTCTCCTCGCCCAAGATCTTGAACTCCGACGACTCCTCGCAGAATCGCATCTCCTCGCCCCAATTCAATCAGCTTCGGGCACCACTGTTGCGCCAAAGGCTTTTGCAGCTGGTCGCACTCGCCAAAAGGCCACTGACTTGCGCGTCCAGGCTCTAGGATCCAAGGTGTCGATTCACAAGCAGGAAAAGATGCCCATGAACATGCGCAAGGGTATCGTAGCTGCGGCGGATGCACGCGAGGTAAAGCGTCGAAGAGAGGCCAAGGAGAATGGAGTGATCCTTGAACGGGATACTAGTAAGAAGAAGGGACGCAGAGACCGAGGAAGAGATTTTGGCGTTGACCGACCCGGAGTCGGGAGACTCAAGGGAGCAGAATTACGCTTGAGTGACAAGGACATCAAGAGCATAGAAGGCGGGAGGGATGCATTTGGTAGAAGAAGCAGGCGATGAAAAACAGTCCTCTCAGGATTTCTCGTGCCTTTGTCAGAAGCATTGAATTGCATCACTGTAGTTTAGCATCACATTCAGCGAACACGTTTGAAGTAAGACATACAAAAACCATACAGTTTCTTATTTTAGTCTACCATACATTTGACCATGTCTGGTCAGCAGCATAGGCACCCAGACCTCATGGTGGGGCGCCTAGCCTCCTCCAAAGAAAGCAACCATACATATATATATATATATATATGTGTGTGTGTGTGTGTGTGTGTGTGTGCATCCTCTAGTCTCTCTCCCTCGAGACACATCTTCGGTGATGCCTTTAGCTAGTTACAGGGATTTCTTTCCGTGCTACAAGAGCATCGATCTATCAGTACCATATTTTAACGCACAGATAAGTGCTTCCAACCAAATAAAAATGTAAAATATGAACAAAGGAAAAGTCGAGGACAGGGCGAGCAAATAACCATTGCAGATTTCCACCAAAATCGAAGCCATAAATCCCTTGAAGTCATGATATGAGCGCAAATAAAATGACAAAGTCGTACGAAGGTCAGCCGTTACATCATACCGCTAGCGTTGATAGCAGCCGGTTGACTCATCGTCATGGGCATACTGAGAGTCTCGAGGCTGTTGTATGTCTGTGTTGGTGCGCCACTTGAGGGGGGAGTTGAGCCATGAGCAGCAGCGTTCAAAGAGCCAGTCACATAGGCGTTATCGGAGTGTGGTGAAGCTTCTTCGAGTGAGCCGAGGTGGTCGTCACCGGAGAAGTCCTCATCCTCCTCACCAGACAGGTTGAGTGAGCCGTCTCCACCGTCTTCACGACCATGAGTACGCTTATGTCTAGTTATGGTGTTAGGCATCGCCACCCAGGTATTCATTCAGCTGTGAAACTTACTGTGCCAAGTTATCAGATCGAGAGAATGCCTTGCTGCAGTGAGGGCAGATGTAAGGTCTCTCTTGTGTATGTGTTCGGACATGTCTATACGTGGGGTCAGTGGAAGTCACATGAGCTTACAAGTTGAGTGGCTTACCGCTTGAGATGTTCCAAACGCTTGAAAAGGCGGCCACAAGTAGGAATGGGGCAAGAGTGCGACTTCTGTGGATAAGGGCCAACTTCCATGACGGTGGCGGAACGAGCACGTCGAACGGCACCGTTAGGAGCAGGAACAGACCGTCGCTGTTCATTGACATCACCGGGGAAATCTTCGCTGACGAGGTGAGAGAAATCTTGCTGGTGCACTCCCATCGAGTTGGCAGCCGGGCTTCCTTCAACTGTGGAGAGGGGGGTACCATGTCTCGACATGTTCTGGTGGTGCTGGCTGTTCATAGACACTGCTGAGGTGCTGTAGGAAAGGCCAGGAGGAGAATTGTCCGCCGATTCATCACCCTCGGCGACGGGGCCGACGGAGGCAGAAATGGATCGTCGAAGCTCAGAAGGCCGGTGAGTGTGAGTAGCTGCTTGGGCAGGTGCAGCTGGGGTCGCGATTGCCGACATAGATGGGGGAATGGATGAACGCCGTCTTCTCTGCTTGTATGTCGGCGAACCTTCGATCACAGAGTAGACGTTGTTTGTACCATAGGGACGAGAGAACTGAGGACCTGCCAAGTTGGAAGGTGGTAGTTGAACCATGCCGTTCAGGCCGTTCATGCTGGCCATATGGTCAGGGATGGCAGAGTACAAGCCGGTCTCTTCGTTGGCAATGTACGCAGGCTCAGCAGAAATACCCAAGGCCTGCTGGGGAGGCGTAATGGGTTCGAAGGAGATTCCTCGGTTGCTGTAATCCTCGTACTGGGAAGAGACAAATGAAGGGGCTGGCGAGTACTCGAGACCATAGGCGGGCATGGAAGCGTGGCGCTGGTGTCCCTGAGTGATAGGGACACCATTCTGGTTGTACTGGACACGGGTGAAATCAGGTTCCCTCTTGACGGGGACGGCTTGGGTCATTGGGTGAGCTACCGCCATCGTTCCGTAAGGTACCATTGCGTCCATCCCCTCCGCCAAAGGGGGCATGGACTGAGGCATCATTGTCGGGGGAGGAGGCATCGCGTCCATCGTTCGCATAACTGGGGACGTGGACTGGCTCTGGGAGAAAGCAGACTGTTGGGCACTGAACGAGGAGGAGTTGGCTTGTTGAGCCTTGGTCAGTTGCTCATAGAGCGACTGAGATGAGTCGTATTGGAAAGACAGAGCTGGTTCGCTGACAGCAACAGTGGTGGCTTCCTGGCCCATTTTCTCACGCTTAAGATCGCGTTCCAGCGCGTCAAGGAACAGGCGGTCGTGGGGAACGCTGTACCAGTAGAAGACCTTCTGCTTCTTTTGTGTCCGGATGCAGTTGTTCTTGTACAGGAAGTCAAGGAAAGCACTTTTGGGCTCCTCCAGAGAAGCATCAGTTCCGGACTTGAGGTTTCGCAAGTCAGAGAAGATACCCTCCTCGAACTTCTTGGAGTTCTTGACAGGTCGGCCGAAGGCCTGGAATCGGAACGACAAACATCTCACAATATCTGTACCAGAAATGTGGAAAAGGTTGTTCCTGGAGATGCAAATTTAGCAATCCGAGCCGCTGCGGCCATCGTCGTTCTGAACTTACCAGAGAATGCAAGAGACGTATTCGCCGGTTGGCAACAAGAATCGGCGAATATACTGGTCAGGCTGCCAGTCAACAGGAGCGGAGATGAGAAAGTACTTCACTGGATACGGTATCAGCACATGCATGTCAGGCAATTTCTCACATTGAAAACTCACAATTGTCAACTTGTTGCAGGGCGACTTGTGCGTCATGAGGCAGAGCTTGTTGAGCCTCAGTACTCAACATGAAGGTTTCGGGCTTCTGAGGCGCCATTGTGGAGTGTTGCGGATACATCTTGTCGTGCTTTGAAGGTGTTGTCTGAAGTGACGTGACCGTGGCTGGTCAGTCAAGTTGATGGCGCTCAACGGCCGAAGTTGGTGGCGAAGCGAACCGAAAAGTCTGGCAAATAGCAAGATAGACTTTTCGTATTGAGCAATTGTTTGAAGCAATGGGCGCGTTTAGCCAGGTTCGATGATAGAATAAAATGGTCGAGGCGCAGCCTGGATCCGAGAGCAAACAAAGATGATTGGAATGATGCTTGGTGACCAAAATTCGAGACCAGCCCGGAATAATGGAATCGCTGCGCAATGCGATTCGAGACTCAGCAACCGCGTCAAGCGAATGTGAGTGAGAGGCGTCTAGAGTAGCAACCGTCAAGGCGTTGGCGATAGTGGGGGGCCGAAGTCGAAGTTTCGCGCGAAACAAGGAATCGAGAGCCCAGATTAAAGCTATAAGCAAGCAACAGTAGAAAAGGAAGAAGTGAAAATGGATCAACAAAGCCGAGGAGCAATGTTCATCAAGAGCGAGCAGCGGCTTCGTGAAGAAGAAACGAAGGATGGCTGAAAGCAAAGCGGCGCGTTGAAGATGAACTTGAGACGTCGGGGGAGAAGACGGCTTCTATTGTTGGGAAGAGAAACGAGTTTGAGGGTGACTCCGGAATGGGTCCGCGGAGTGTGGAGCGAGGGGGAGAGGGGGGAGAAGGGAGGAGAGCAAAATGAAGGGAAAACAAAACGACGAGAGAAAAAGATTTCAGAAGGGAAATCTGAGCAGGCGAGCGAGGATATACGGGGGTTTAATGAGGTGTTGTGTGGGAGAGCGTCGCACCGGCAGTAAAGCAAAGCAAGAGATGGCAAGGCAAGCAAGTGAGTTAAGAGAGGGAGACCCATGGAAAGGAGGACAAAGTAGCCCAAGGGCAAGTACCTAGCACTGGTTCTGGGGCTGGCATGGCCCTTGAGCAGGGCAGGTGCGTGCGGGCAGATGGGGTGGGTTCCAATTAGGTTGGGATTGGACTTCTAGAGCACGCGCCAACCTGAAAAAGCGAACGACGGCGTTGCGAGGGCGGGAGAGCAGCCACATACCACGCACGGTGCCTTGGAGAGGAGCCAGGTGGGATGGAGGGTGGAGGGCTTGCTCATCAGCAGCGGGAGTAGCGGGGCCATAGTCAGAGCATGATCCAGCGTGCCAATCAGAGACAATAAGTGGAGGTGCATTATTTTGCTTGGGCTAAAGCAAGCACAGTGTGCCTTCCTCTTCGCTATTCGCCATTATGCATCCATCCACCACCACAAACGGAAGCGATGACAGGAGTCAATGGATCTTCAGGTCATTTTTGACGGACCTGCAATAGCCCTCTATTCCATGTCATTAATCCGATGCTTCTTCTTATTCTTGTTCTTCTTCTTTCACTTGCACGCCTCTACCCTGCCACTTTAACAAACGCCTTATCACTTTTT
This sequence comes from Fusarium sp. NFCCI 5145, assembly GCA_033439405.1. Lineage (NCBI taxonomy): Eukaryota > Fungi > Ascomycota > Sordariomycetes > Hypocreales > Nectriaceae > Fusarium > Fusarium sp. NFCCI 5145. Next base: position 59,592 of record JAWDHB010000441.1, read on the forward strand.
GGTCTTTAGTCTATTTCGGATTCGAGAACCCCTGAAAGACTCAAACTGGGCCACTTTACTCTCTGGTGGCCAGGGAGGCATGAAGCATTGCATTCTTACGGTTTCTACAGCACAGTACCACGGCAGAAATCTGATCAAGAAGCTTGTGTGTTCAACACGGTACCTTCTGCACAGAGTGCTCTGGACAATTCTCATCTCATATGTGGGCTTGGACTAGTGTGTGCACGCCCGGTTTTCGTTAATATCACCGGCATGTTGTTGAGCGGAAGGCGTCGAGAAGCTCCTCTTGGGTGGACTCTAACACACGGCCAAGCGTGAACGACGATATTGGTTAAAGAAACAAGAATTATTTCCCTGGCGTCTTACAACGACTGAACAAATACGGTAGGTAGATGTGGATGTCAACAACGCCAACAAGTCTCGTCGTTATTGGCTCCCTTAACCACTGGGTGCTACGTTATCGACAGGTTCCACGCCCCTGCTTCAAAACAAACCACGCTCCTTTCCCGCGTCGGACGAGACTGACTGAATAGGGTTGAGTCCGAAAAGATCAACAAGGGTCGCGGAAACAAATCCAGAGTTGAGTTTGCAGCTAAGCAACGTGGGAAACGGCCATCATTCTTTTCTTTGATTGCTGTCTCTCAGCAATTATTTGCAGAGAGACAATGACTGAGAAAATACACATGCACGCAGTCTAAAAACTGAAACATAAAACATAGGTGGTTCATGGCCTGGCCGCGTCGTGCCGCTTGTCTCAGCCCAATAATTGGATCTCAAAGCCCTCTCTGAAGCTTAGCTTGGAAGTCTCTGAGCCAATCTCTACACTGCGACACATATCACCCAGCCGCTCCGCTAGTGAGATTCGATCAGCATCAACTTCTCAACTTCAATGACCAGCACAGACAAGGTGTGCCTTTCTTCACTTTTCCCTCTATGGGCAGTATTGCGTGTCGAATGCTCAACTGATTTGACCACTAAGACTAGGGGGTGGAGTTGTCAGAGATTGGCATAATTACTATTAATGCTAGTCAGAAAGCCCGAACCATCAGATGCTTTAGCGCAGTCGGCCAACCATGTTGAGTTTTCGTTTATCATCAGCTTTGAAGTCAAGGTTTCCCACAGATGCCAGCGACAGAATGTGGCTTTACCGAACCGAGAGTCGCAATCTCATCGCACTTCCAAGAGTCAATCTCGGAGATCACTCTCATACCATGCGTTATAGTGTTCCTTCTAAAAACCATGGATCATTTAGTTCCATGCCTCGGCCGACACTCTCCTAACAATGTACAACACCGATTATTACCAGGCAATTCGTTGTTAATACACAGAAACTGTCTGATTACAACGTGTGCGGTCAGTCCAAGCTACGATCACAATGAAAGCAATAATTGGCAACTTAAGGCCATCCCTTGGTTATCAAGAAAAGGGGTTGATGATGTCTTTGAAGATGTCAAACCACATGTGGGTGTTTGATTACATACAACCTAGCACAACACGAGTAATATATTTATCGGTTGAAGCGAGATGGATGGGTCCGTTCTCCCTTCAGATCCTCCCAAACAAACACAGCTGAGCAGTCATTTGTAAATGGCCATGCTCTCATTCACTATGGACATCTTACTATGTACGGACGGTAGATCGCTGAACGTCGCATATGCACGACATAGCATTCATTATTCATGCTTGTTCAAGTAGGTACCCAAACTTTATTCAATATTTGTGGAGAAGTTGTGCTGCATGCACCACACAGTGCAGAGGGCAGTTGTTGGAATGTCTCAACTAATCTCTTTTATCACGTTTCTCCCAGGTAATACTTTACGAAACATCAACGGTTCCTATAAAACTGGAAGCGAAAAGTTTCAACCGATTAAATTAAACACACTCTCCATCGTATATGTCGATATTAATGGGGCATCTTTATCTTTGCACTCAACCCATCAACAAGCCACTACGGAGCAGTTTGCCGGCTAGACAGCTGGATAAGGCTAGCATCAACATAGTAAAAGCATCCCGCAGCCGACCAGCGGGGAGATGCGCCCATGGATGGATGCTAGGGTGTTCGATAAACAATCCCCACGGCTGTTGACGATCCCTTAGAAATTGGTTCCGTTCCCACTTTGCGCCATCTTCTTCTGAATCCATTCTCGAGCTTTTCTCTTAGCCAGCAATGCCGGTGTCTTCCGCTGGTCGTTGTGAGTGCCAATGCAAGACAAGGGTATCCTTTCGACTAAGCAGGCAGACAGGATCACTTGCCCACATATCCTTGCGAGGGCTGTGTTGAGACAGTGTCTTCATCGAGATGAAACGTACCCGCAGGACTGCATCAGAGACCACATCCTCGTCTCGATGCAGCGATGCTTGTGCGTCAACGATGCAGGACATCTGAAACCATCACACCCCTTCAATCATGACTCTGGGTTGTTCGGTATCCTGGATTGACAACCAAGAGGGGTTGGGCCGTTGGGTTGCTCTGTTTTATCAACATGATCGAATCAATTTCATTGTTCGCCAGATACGTACCTTTGTCGAAAGTGTTTCAAACATTCATTGGATAGGGCGACGCCGTTTTATGGACCACTATCGACGTCCGTGGCCCAGACTCCAGACTGCTTAAGCCCGTGACTCTCTGTTCGCATGCCAGGCATAACCACGTTGTTGACCTTCTCGAAAGAGTTTGGCTAGTTCGGATTTCTCTCTGTCATGAAAGACTCCGATAATCGCAGCTTCACCGAGACACGGTGGAAGCGAGTGTGGTATTGTGAGACTTCCATGTCATTAATTGGGGATAATACTACAACCCAATATCTGCGCCATCATGATCACTCACATTTTGCAGCCATGCAACTGACGACGATCTGTCTGGATACGAGCAGAGCTTTTTGCGTTACCTCATCTCGCGCTCGTCAGCTTAATAGTACATGATTTACATCCAAAACCATGTTTAATAAGCGTGGATCTCATCATGACTAGTCATAAAGAGATATCTGAGTACGGGTAGGACTAAGCCTATTCCTGAGTTACGGTCAGTGGCCTTTGTCGTCAAGTTCTCGGATTACTAGCATCGAGAAGTCTCTGATCGCGTATCGTTTGCTCAGCGGCAACAGATGGTAGGTTGGAACACGGTATGGTTGCATTGACTGTTGTGGTCTGCATTACCCCTGAGTAATTTAAAATTACTGTTGGATGTCCGACTGCACGTGAGAGAATTCTGATTCGCGCTGTCAAGGGCCACGACAAGTGTCATGGCCTCAGCTGTCTCTGCAGATTGTGCCTGTTATTCTGAGTAACACGAGTCGCTCGCTGATGGCCCATCCCCAACTTGATGCAGAAGCATAGGATCACAATCTCCCTTTCCCTGGCCATAATCTGGAGGTCGAGCGTTTAACCTACCAATCCTACTACAGACTACAAGGGACTGTCAGTGACTGGCATTCACTGGGCCTCATTACATTTGACCTGGTTGACATCCTCAGTCTCTTCGCTGCATTGCATCGTAGCCAAGAACTTTCGCCGAACGGGCCGCCACACATCTTTCAACCCTGGCGTTTCAGAAGCTGGTGTGTGCCCGAATTTAGGTTGAGTGTCTTACATCAGCCAATCACAAATATGAGAAGATTCCCTGTCAGCGTCACGCAACATTTGACTTGGGAGGGCCCACAAGGGGTCCAGTTTGAGGTGCGTCTCGGCTGCTCAATTGGCTGTATCAAGTTTCCGCCCCAGCATCATCTTTATGCTTCATCTTCGTTCCAGCCTCTTGTCTTTTTGTTACAAGCCATAAATAGCATCAATTCAATGGTCACCCAACCAGGGAGTGGTTGTCGATCGGGCTGTCTCCCGGCGGTGGAGTAATTCTTAGGGTTTTTGTTCACCTGGCATATCAAGGATCAGGCTCATGATTATCATCATCCAGGCACAACCATCAACTGGATATAAGCGCTAACTGATTTTTTTTCTTTTTCAAGGGCCCAGAAAGGGCCCGATTCTGTTTCCTCAAAGCAAAGCCAAGACGAATGTGCAGAACTTAGGTATAGTTCGGAAATTTATCGCTGGGGTTGGGAGAGATCGCAGTCAATACATACGGTTCCTATAAGTGGCCCGCCTTTTCAGTTGAGAGTGTCGCTTCCGCAAACGGAATGCTCTGTCCAGTTCAGCTGAGAACTAAACTGGCTGACCAGGTCTCTACTCTCTACCCTGCTGCCTCGAAGAGAAGTTCCTGCGTCTAGCACCGGATCTGGCTTGCACTATCTCAACTATAGAGTCGACTGATGACCTGAAACAGCACAAGCCTCCAACCAGCGATCAACCCTACGATATGCTGCCCTGTTAACGCCTTCTTAGGAAACTGTACCTGTCAGGTGTAGGAAACAAAGATGGGGTTCATGTTAAACTATTCATTATAACCGAGATCTGCGTGGTCGTCAAACTGAACGCCTTCGGCTTCAGTGTGCAGCAACCCACGAGTTTGGTTATCCGGACCATGCAACCTGATCTGTAGAGGACAAAGCTCTCTTGGCTCGAGGCCTCCATATTCACATCATACCGCCGTGATCGTGAAACGAGCCCTACTCTCTGCTTCAGTTACATGAAACACCGAAGATCCAGCCACCAGCTTTTCCAGAAGATCTTCAGGCGGGCAATTTGCACAGTCGGTTGTGAGACCTGTCACTTCAAAGACCCGTTTCCGGGGTATCGTGGGTCTATTCCCGCTTGTTCCTGCAGATACGACCTTTCTACGCACCGCCAAGCACGATGCCATCGATTGATTCAAGGTGCTTGTGGACTTCAGGTGATAACAGTGCTGAGTGGACGTTCTTCTGATAGCCGGCAGGGACCGAATAGTTTCAGTATACTTGGCACGCTATTCTCGCGAACCTGACATCAACTGACTTCCCCATATGGCATCTGGGTATCTTCGAATGCAACATCAGTCAAACAAATGGGGTATCTCAAACTCATCCATGCCGCTCAGTTGTTTGATCGGCAACTGGTTTGTCACCGTTCTCTGTCGTGATCTAGATCCGAATGCTATTCTCGAGGCGAGGTGGTTCTCACGGCCTTGCACGCGGAAGACCTTGAAGCGTTCAGGCCGGTTGTTTCCCCATGACGTTTCTTAACGCCACTCTATCGTGATTCAGCCTGGCCACTCTGCCAAGACAGCATTACCATCAAGTTTCTTTAAAAAGCTCTTGTCGAGGAGAGACGGATCCGAGCCTAGACCGCTCGCCCCCCGTTAAGACCCCTTATTGTGAAACACCTCAGTTATCATGGCTTTCCCAAAAGAGAAGTCTAGCTGTGGTGGCATAACATCGCTGGTGACGAACCCGCAGCTCTGCTTCCTCCCGAGTGGTTGTTGTTGTCTTGTGGTCGATACGCCAAGGGTCGCCAGGCTAGATCGGATTGTCACTTGAAGACCTTATCCAAGGCAGAAGGATTGACAGTCTCGATAGTTGAGCAGAATCTTCAGCCCCTCCAGTTGCATTAGTTCCTCTGCCCAGGGTCGATCTGGCGGCCACTGTGTGCGCTTGCTAAAGTTTAGCTCTTGATGGGTGTGTTTCGTGGGTGCTCACCGACACTGAACTTCTCTCAATGTGGCCGCTCGCGAGACCAGATGTCATACTCAAAGGCGCGTAGACGTATGTGAACTCCAAACAAATACGGTATTGATAGTAGTTTGATGTTATTTCGGTGTTTGTTTTGCATTTTGAGACGTCCGGTTTTTGACCCTTGAAATTCTCCGGTTGGTAAGTTTTTGATATGCAGGTCTATCAATGAGAAAACGCATGTTGAAACGCAGACATTCAATACACCGCAACATTTGGTTTACTCACCAAGAGATAACGGATGTAGTGTATACGGGCACACACTGGCTAGAGAAGAAACAGAGTGACAAGTTTGTCGATGTAGTTGTGATGGTGTAGGGTAGGTTCGAGGCGTTTCGAAAATAACTTCGCTAATACAACAAAGAATCAGTTCATTGTTGAACGTGCGCTCTGATTGTCTTGCAGTGGCGATTCTCTCGGGTGAGTACTAAATGATCTCCATGGGTGTATTATGGTGATATGCAAGTGCAATAGCTAGGGGTAATTCTTTGTCGTACCAACAAACTCCAGACACTCATCAGAGAAGTCAAAGACCGGCTCGAAATGATGATCAGACGAAACTTGAATGTTTACTCGAGGTAATCTCTGACAGTTTTCACCAAAATTGAATGGCACTGGTATGGTATCACATAGTCGTCGAAGAGTATCAATGGGCTGTCAAAGCACCATTTTTAAAAGACCCTATCTAAGTATTTACACATTTTCGCTACAACTGCCCACGCATACTTTCTAACGCCCGGGAAGAGATCGCTGTTCACGCTCCCCCCAAAAACAGGTTGAGCACCTCTCAAGATCTCGCCTCCTCCAGCTCGAGCTCAAGCTGTCGGATGCGCTCGCTCTGGTCTTGAGAGCCGGAGCTAACTTTGCGCTTGAGCGCCTCGACTTCTGCAGTCAGGAGGGTAATCTGCTGGCTCTGGGAGCTGATGAGCTTGGTCTGGCCCTCAATGAGCTGCTTGATCTCGGCAAGGGAAGAGTCACCATCGCCAGGGGCAGCGCGGGAGGCGGGATATGAGGCTGCAGGAGCTGAGGACACGGAGGTGGTAGGGGTTTTGACCGGCGAAGAAGGCTTTGCGGCGGCGGGAGTAGAAGAAGTAGGGGCAGTCTGCGATTGAGCAGGAGGGGTAAACTTGGTAGGAACAGCTTGGCGTTGAGCAGGTCGTGAAACCTCCTCGAAGCTGGAAGCATCATCATCTTCTTCCTCATCCTCCTGCTTGTCCTGGTATCTGGAAGCCATAGCAGAGATAGAGCCCTTCTGCTCGGTCATAGTGGGAGGGGGAGATCGAAGGGCGGGGGCTGCTGGCTTGGGCTCCTCCTTCTTGGGGGCTGGCTTGTCGGCGACGGGAGCGGGAGAGGGAACGGGAGCCGCAGGAGCCTTGTACTCAGAGGCAATCTCCTTGGGTGCGGTGCCGTCGTAGATACTCTCGAGGTCAATCTTGTTGGGGACAGCAGTCTTGCCACCAAGCCACTCCTGAGCAGTCGCGGCAGGCTTGGTGCCGGTGGCAGGAGGGAAGATATCAGCCTGAAAGGTCTCGGCACGTCGTGGCACGGTGAATGAGACAGGCTCGATGTAAAGGTCGTTGACTGTCTTGTAAGCCCTCATGACTTCATTCTCGTGAGTCTAGAACAGTCAGTAAATGTAACACGGCCTCGAACCCGGGAAACCATACGTTGATGCCTCGTCGGGGCATGAAGGCGATACCGCGCTGAGGGTCGGGAGACTTGTACTCGCTAAGGAACTCGAACTTGTCGTTCTCGTACTCAAAGTATCGAATGTTACCATCACTGCGCTGGATTAGCTTTGTTGCATAGCGTACGTGGAAAACAACGAGAACTTACCCCTTGCCAGCAAGGTACAGGCAGTTTGAACCGTCATCTACTGCGTATTAGCACTGGTACAGCCAGGAAGAAGACTCAAGACAAACGTACCCCAGAAAGGCATGCAAACACCAGAGATGGAATCCAGCATGGTGAAGCCTCCGATGGGTTCTGTCCTGCCAGGCTCCCAAAGAGCTATTTGTCGCTCGCTCATACGCGAGAAACCAGTCGTCGCGAAACGGTTGTGCTCTCCCAGCCAGACAGCGCGACTGTTCTTGGCACCACCATGACCGGGCGCCTCGTGAACGGGCTTCTCCTGTCGGACATCCCACACTCGAATCTTCTTATCTCGCGAGGTGGTGGCGAGCATGCTGCCACTGGCGTTCCATGTCAGACTCTGGACGATATCGTTGTGTTTGAGGGTAAGGGGCGACTGGCCGGTGCTGACGTCCCAGAGTTTGATGGTGAAGTCGCCAGAGGCCGAGGCGAGGATGTTTTCGGCCGCGGGGTTGAAGAGAACCTGTCCAACCTTTCTAATCGGGTATTAGTGCCTTGATTGGCGAGTTGTAGCAGAGTTAATGTGAGACCAACCTGGGGTGGCCAGCAAGCTTGCTCACAGGCGCGACATCAGTAATCTCCTCGGCGTCGGTATGCAGCGTAAAACCCTCGGGCACCTCCCAAATAAAGACTTTTCCGTCATCAGAGGCAGAAGCAATAATGTTGTCGTGGAAAGGGTTCCTTGAATCTTGGTCAGCACCTACCAACGCAGCTCAGCTCAGGGGCCCGCCCAACGAGGGGAATGCATACCAGTCAGTGTCGAGTACAGCAGCAGTATGGCCGCGAAACAACGGGATCTGGTCGGGGAGCTTTCCACGCTCGTTCAGAGGAATAACAGCGAATGCGCCGCCGCCGGAAGCATCCCAATTGACTGAGAGATACTCCGGGTTGACCTAAATGAACCCAACCACCCCCTAAATCAGCGCGCCGAACTCTCGAGAGGATGGACTGATTGCACCACGCGCCGCGACGCAGTACGACGCACCTTGACCAAGTTTGTGTCCCAAGCATTGCGACTGATATGGAGGTTATCGTAGCAGAATTCCTTTCTCGTGGACTTTCCAAAGACGTGTCCTGGCGAGCAACGTCAGCATATCGAATCTGGGCGCAGTCGGTTTTGCGCCAGTGCACTACGTACGGTATTTGGACGCCCGTACAAAACGGCCAGCCATGGTGGTTAGTTGTGGTAATTAGGAGAAGATTAAAGAAAGAAACTGCGAATGAAGCGAGAAAGAGGTCTTATCTGACAATCGGTCGAGTCGTCAAAGGCAACGATGCCGTGGGTTGTAGCTAGGTAAGATGTACTAATACAGGATGAGGGTCTGTAGCTCTAGGTAATGAGCCACTGCAAATTACGCTGCGCCTCATAAGCTCCCCGCTAAAATCTACTCAGGTGGATCGTGCCACCAACATCCATATTGCTCGCATAATGGATACGTGTTGTTAGAAGGTGATCACGTGCCACATTCAGTTCAGTACCATCACCATCAAGGATTTGACAAAAGCACGTTTTCTCTTATTGACATTTTAGGCAATTCATTATAACCCCATGCTATAAAACAGAAATTCCATGACGCGCAGGCGCCGATCGCCCCAAGAAAACAAGTAAAAAAAATATTGAAACCATGCATGTCCATGCCGACGCCTTGTAAGTGCATAAACGGCCAATGCTCCCAATTTCCTCAGCCAAGGATACGACAGCTCGCCCAACTCCAATCATATTACAACATCAACGTGGTATCCCGTCAACCATCAACCATCAACCATCAACCATATAAACCAATACCAGAGGAATGGAGAACAGAGACATCTATCATGAATGTTCTGCTGGCCCTGAACGCCTGGTCCAGGTAGTAGTGTTATGGCGCCCAGCACCTTGTCTGTCTCATGTTCGTCTCCGTCATAACAGCTTGACCAGTGACACCGTGTCTTTAGAGGAACATGCTCTTAGGCCGTGAGTTCACTCGGCGACCCGATGCTCGGCGGCGTAGTTGTTCTTCTCGTCGGAGAACCAACTGACACCACTTAGCCTTTGCTCGCTGGTTTGAAGAGTCTTCATCTGGGTTGTCACGTCCAAAAATGTCGGTGAGGACCCTCATCCAACCTTCCTTGTCCGCAGCTGTGTCTGCGTAGAAGTCAATGAGCTCCCCGTTGTTGAATCGGATACGGAACCCTTCCTCAACAAACATGTAACCCTCTTCATCTTCCGCGAAAGCCGATCGACGTCGCCGACCACCCTTGCCAGTTGTTTCTTTTTCTGTCAAGGCACGACGATCGTCAATGAGCCTCTTGGCGTTGGCCAGGTTGATGGTAGCTCGAGGCTGGCGGGTGGCCTCGTGATAAGCAGTGAGCTTGGTACCCACGAGCTTGAAATATCGGCGACGCCAGTACTAGGTCAATGTTAGTTTGAATCGAGATTAGATATGTGCTAGTAAGAACTTACAGGGCAATCACCACCTTGCTGGCTAAGATGACCCTCCCAGTTACGGGACATCCTCTCCTCCGCCGCCTTGAGTTCTCTAATACACGAGTTCATACTCTTGGGCATATCGTCGTCCGTAGCATTCTTAGGGCGAGGGACAAACAGGAGCTGAAGCTCCAACTTGCCCACCTTGTACGGCGCGCGTCGGACAACTGCCGTGTTGCCACGCTTGCTCTTCACACTAGACGCAAATCCAGCCTCTTCTGTCGCCCATTCGTTGAAGCAAGCGACCTCAGCCATGTAAGGTCGGCCGAAGCATCGGCTCTCGTGTTCTCGGAGACAAACATAGGCGCGGCCAAAGCTACCATCTTCAGCTGCCAGAGGAGAGAGAAGCTCGTAAGCTGATGGAGGCCCGGTGCGCTGCTTGGTCTGAGCATCCTTTTGCTGCTGTACAGCACGTTCCTCTTCTTCCCGCTGGCGAAGTTCCAGTTCCTTGCGCTTCTTGGGTGACGCGAATACCCTGCTGAAGGTGGACGTCTTGTGCTTGTGAGTCTTGACTGCAGGTGGAGGCGGCTTGACACGCTCCACGGGTTTCTCAAGCTTCACGTTGAGGGTAAGCTGGAACTCTAGGTCGTTAGGAACAACCAGCTCAAACTCCTGGCCGATGGGCGCATTGCGCGCTAGCTCAAGCCATGCTGTGGTCACACAATGAACACCGTTATCAAGAGTAAGGCTGAACCAAGTTCGCTCATCTACGCCAGTTAGAGATGTCTTCTCAGAATTCAAAAACTGAAACTCACTTCTTGGAAGGGGCAGGTCAAGGTCCTTGACACCCATGACCTTGACAAATAGACGACCTCTCTCTCCGCTCTCTGGTGTGGCCATCTCAAGAGTCAGGTCTTCGTCGACAGGAGCTTGGTTGACGGCGGTTGCATTGCTTTCTTGACCAGGTAGAGGAGGAACAGGCCCGATGCTGCCACCAACACGCTTCCGCACGCTTCTCTGTCGTGGCTTACCGTTCCATGGCTCGACAATGCATGACATTGGTCTATCCTCCTTGACAGGAGAGTTTCCGACTGATCTGGCAACCCGGAATTCTTCGGTATCTTTGTCACTGGCGGTGACAACTTTGGTGTTTTGTCGCATAAGATAACCGCGCTGACGACGAGATGTTACGTTAGCATTGAGTTCTTCAGCAAGTTGTTGGTGGGCGCTTGCTGCAGACACTTGTCTACCGCAACTGGTATTGTAGGCTGGGGATTGAGTAAGAAAGGAATCGTTGTAAGCCACCTTTTGTGCTTCGATGACTCGCTCAAAGTCTTGGTCAAGGCTGAGACCCAAGTCAAGATCCAATGTCAAGCTGCGGTTCTTGAAGCTAGGATGCCGGTTAATAAATTCGTCACCGGTAAGTAAGAGGCCGTTGTTGTCCTTAGAAAGTCGCTTGCTATGCTTGTCGGGAATCGGTGGGACCTGAGGCACTTCCATACTCACTTGCCGACGGGCCTCTCGCATGGCACTAAGGTCGGAGGGAGTGTTTGACAGACGAGTTTTGAGCTTGGAACCTGGCGCCTTGATGGTGGCAGATCGCTCAGGGATGGCAGGTTGCTCAGGTTCCTCCACACGGATAGGTGCAGGATGATGGATGACAGAGTCTGGGGTACTGGGACATTCGTCATCATACTCATCTTCAGGATCACCCCAACCAGTGCCATCGTATTCAGGCTTTGAGAGGGGCTGATCAGGAGTGAAAGGGCGCTGAAGGAAAGCATGAGCATCGGCCATTTTGGGCGCCTCAACTGCAGGCTCCTTGGCTTCCTTTACAGGCTCCTCAACCACCTTGGGCTCCTCAGGCTCAGGGAGCATGTAAGACTCAAAGTCACGCGAGAAGGAGGCATCCTTGTCGCCCGAAGCAAAATCTGGCAATGAAGATACGCTCTGGTTTTGTGTGTGGATAGGTCTGGGAGTCATGACCTCCTCTCGGAGATCATCTAGTTCAGGAGTCTCCGCTCTGGTCTCCTCCTGGGTTTCCTCAGGGTTGGCCTGTGGTGGTGTGGGCTCTTGTTCGGAATAGTGACTTTCGCTGTCAGTGTCCACCGGCAGTTCCAGTCTGGACTCATCTTCGTCGAAGTCCACATCTGAGTCCTCATAGAACTCAATCTCATTCTCGGGTATTCTTCTAATGATGACACTACCCTCCTCCTCTTCTTCCTCATCATCTGACATGTCGTGCAGAGAATCTTCAGTTGAAGGGATAGGCACATCAGGATCCGTAGGAACCTGCCTTTCGGGGCTCCTGCTCGGGCTTCGTGATCCGGGCGGAGAAGAGAAGATGTAGTCCTTGTCTTGGTCAACGGCCTTGTTGTTACCGTTGACCTTTCGCATGATTGAGTCACGTGAAATGCGAGGAGGCAATTGATAATCATCCAGAGCAGAAATATCACCAACGACGTCGTCCTGTTCCCGAAGAGCATCATTGAAGCTTGCGGTTGACTCAGGCTCAGAAATTGGGCTGCTCAGTCGTTCGCGACCATTAGCTCTACGAAGGCGTCGCTCGCGCTGCTGCTCAGCCGCGCTCTTGCCATCGCCATCGTCAGACAGCATCATGAGTCTCAGTCTCTCCTCAAGTGACATCTTGGCGTTGCCAATGCTGTGTATGTCCAATTTGCTTGTGGGGGAGGCTTGAGGGGGAGATGGCAGGTTTCTGTTAGACCCAAGCATCCTTTCTGCGGTAGCTGACAGACTCGGTGATGCGGGCGAGGAGGGCACAGAGTTGTTGCGCGAGTGGCTCATAAAGCCAGGAAGAGGTGGTAGAGGTCGATGCTCTCCATTTGAAGTTGTGGAATCACGTCGACTATCCAGAGGACGACCAGCTGTGGCATCAGAAGGTGTGCTCTCGGGCATGGGGCTGCCACTATACTCGCGCTGCCCATTGCGAGTGACCATTGGGCTATCTCCTCTCCAGTCATCTGGACCAACAACAGGAGTCTTGTCCGTGTCTTCCAGAGAAGCGTCGAAGCTATCGCCCTCAAGATCAACCCGGGCAGGATCATAGAGAACATCGTCATCGTCTTCATCATATTCAATCGACTCATAGCTTCCCTCACGAGAGTTGGTGCCGATTGAAGAAAGGTCAGGAGTTGCCATCTCATATTCGTTGATCTGAGGAGGCGCGGCATCAAAAGTCACGCTCTTTGCATGACGACGTCCCATGGGCAGATCGTCATCCTCTTCTGGGGAGCCAAATGTCCAAGTGTTCGTCTCCATATCAAAGCTGTTCTTGAATCTCGAGTGGGAAAGGGAAGACTTTGTAGGCGATACTTGATCTCGGCTTGGTGTAAGAGGCCGGTTTGGTGAACCGGCTGACTGAGTCGACGACTTGGGGCTTATTGCGGGAATAGTCATTGCGCTGTCACTTCGAGAATGGTTGAAGATTGGGCGCTCGATGGTCGAAGAGCGGAAGGATCCAGTCGAACCAAAGGAGTTCCCTTGGACCTTAGCGAGGGGCCTTTCAATCTGAGGGACGCGAGTAGGATCATATTCCTGCTTCTGCTCAAGTGCAAGGATGTTGCTGTTCCTCACTCGAGATGCCTTCTGGAGACGCTCAATCGAAGAGCGGCGGTTTGGCGATGGTGATCCAGATCCGTATAGGTTCTCTGTGTTGCGGTTTTGCCAAAACAAACGCGGAGATGTCACTTGTTCTAAAGGCGAAGATTGAAACGGCGACGAGTCGGGATTTCCTGGAGACTTCTGCATGGTGTCAATAAAACAAGGCCAGACCTGAGTTGGCGGTCAGTCAACATACCTTGGGAGAACCGGTCGATTGTCTGTGCCAGCTAGGTGAGTTTCTTCTCATCTCTGTCGGTGAGAGCTCCGACAGCGGGCGAGGGATGCCGCTCGCCATGGTGGATGGACTTTTGGTTGGTGTAGTGGTCTTGTTGATTCGTAAGGGATGCACCTGAGAGTCAGTCAGAGACATTTTGACCGAAAATCAGGACGAGTGGCGCGGTCTACATACCGATTCAGTAGCCATGCTACAGTAGTAATGGTTAAATCTGTCGCAGGTCGAAGCAAGCGACTATCAACGCATTGGTATGCGAGTGAAGTATACACAAGGAAAATGAAGCTGAGGAATGTTGCGATTCGGCGTGAAGCAGAAGGCGTGAACGAATGCAAGCAAACAAGCAAGCAAACAGATAAGAAATGCGACCAATGTCTGCTGATAGAAGAAAGAAATACGCCTTGAGACGACAGCTCTATCAAAGGCTAGACGACTCGACACGACTTAACACAACTTTCACGAGGTTGGTGTTATGTTATGAAAGGCGTAGGTTAGAAGAGCGTCTATGGGAGTTGATGTGTTTAAGGGAAGCACATAAAGCAAGCCAAGGGATGCACCTGATTGGACGATAGGAAAACAAACATGGAAGCCGTTGCCCGGGAGACGTTGCTCAGAAGCGAACTAAAGTCGGACGTTGGAGACACTAATAATCTTGCTACAATGCAGCAGGGTGCTAGAAACTTACCCCGCCCCTGCTATAGCAGCTCCCCTCCAAGGACGGCACAGAGCTACCCTCCACTACAAGGCAGTACAAGGTCAAGCCAACCCAGCATCCCTTACAGCGTCGCAGCAGGTGGACTGCGCGCTACACAGCTCACAGTCGCCATGGCAGCAACGCAGCCAGCCGCACCCCAAAAGCAAATAATTGGTTGCTTTGCCCAGTCTGATCCTTGACCACTTCTGCGACGCCATGTTTACATGGCGTGCAGTGTTCAGTTCTTGTTGTTTTTTCCCCAACTGAACTTACCTTGTCATGACGTTTTTTTCTTCCGATTTCGTTTCACCCCTGGCGATGGAGAAAGTCAATGGTTCTGCAGCACGGAACTGTAAGTTACTGCAAGCTTATTATAAGTTTGCGGCAAGTTTGTGCACTGCAGCAAGTTCAGTATGGAGCTTCAGACTAAAGTAGTGATCACCATCTCAGTCTTTTTTCGCTCCTCGTAACGTAAGGTGCACAACCTCGAGATCCCCCACCTACCAAGTCAGGTCTCCGCTACCTAGTCTAAGTCAGACGATACCTAACTTTGCCATGTCTTGCATCTCGATCTTCCCGAGCACCGCTTGATGCTATTCTGGCACTAAACCGGCATCGGGTAGTCCTGGCCCATTAGAAAACATCCATGGATATCCACACTTTATTCTCAGTGCGCATGTTTAAACCTCTTGTTTACAACAGAGAACGACATTGCTTTGTTTTCTCACCCGCATTGGCTCTCTTTCTAATCACGGGCCAAGCCTGGATCTTTGTACTTGTCGTTCGGTTGGTCTTACCTTGTGCATTAATCTGATCGATTCAATGCGCCGCAACCAGCCTGTGATTCCTGGCTGGTCGCAGCTTGTTGTCCAAAGAAAAATCTCCAGATCTAGATCTCGGCTCACCCACTCTAGTGGACATGAGAGATAAAAGTTCCTATAACTAGCCTAAATTAATACAAGCATTTGTTTATGCTGGAAACTTCGAGACAAGCACAAAACAGGTTTATTCTCACATCCAAACCTGAGAATTCTCGTAGTAGTCTAGGACTTGCTGGCATATTACTTCAGTAAACAAGCACTGATAGCCTTCTGTCACAAGCTACCTTATTCAAACGCAATGACTGCTCTTATCTTCCCATTGACTAGTGAAGATTGACTAGTGAAGAGCTCACGTATCATGCAGCTGCATGCAGCACGCTAGCCTTCCTATAATGAACTGGTTTATGCGTGATTCTGTTTTCTTCCTAGTTGTTTTGTTTCTTGTTCCAAGCAACGCAATCATCAAACTTGACACCTGAGCCTCCGAAACAGTCCAAGGCACTTCCAATTGTGAGGTCCACCTTGCCATTGCTAAGCTTCTTGACATTCTCCAAGTCTTCAAGGTGTCTACCACCTCCAGCATAAGTCACTGGAATCGAACACCACTCAGAAAGTCGCTTCACGAGCTTCTCATCGACTCCTTTCTGTAGACCTTCATTATCCGCGGCATGTATCAAGAACTCGGAACAGTAGGGCTCCAATAATTTGATAGATTCTGTAATCCGTGAGTGAGTCATTGACTTGAACGTTTTTACCAACACTTACCTTGGTTGACTTCCATATCCGTGATTGTTTGCCATTTGTTCATCGCAACAAACCAAGAATCCTCTCCACGACGACGGCAGCTCAGGTCAATGACAAGCTTGCCCTTATCGCCGCCAAGAGCCTGCAACACTGCATCAAGCCTTTCTTGACTGAAACGGCCCTCCGGGAAAAGGTAAGAAGTAATAATGACCTGCCAGACGATTAGCTCTCCCCTCAATTGATGCGCTTTCTATGCTGTACCTTCTCTGCTCCCGCATCCATCCATTCTTTTGCATTCTTGTCATTGATGCCCCCCCCAACCTGAAAACCGCCAGGCCAGGCTTGAAGAGCCTCCTTAGCAGGTCCATTGTTTCCTGGGCCTAACATGATGACATGTGCGCCGGTAAGCCCATTGTCTCGATAGAGTTGAGCAAAGTGAGCCGGGGGGTGTTGAGAAACATAGTTGGTTTGCAGAGCTGATGAGGTGCTATCAAGAGTACCGCCAACAATCTGCTTGACCTGACCTGCGTGGAGGTCAATGCATGGCCGAAATCGTGTCATATCGAGAGTGTTTTTGGCTGATCAACTCAGGATGAAGATTGAACTACGTAAGGTAGTCTATGTTCCACTGCTTGGCAGAAAACCGCAGAAAGGTAAAGGTGGGGTAGTGTTGGTGAGCATTTTGAGAGCGGGTTTGAACTTAAATCCAGACTCTGTGAAGATACAGGCTCGTATTCAATGAAGAATCCCGCGTTGTCAGAAAGAACCGTTGCTCTTTTTCTATTTAATGTAGAAGAAAAATTGTTATGGAATATCTGATGAAGTACCATTCTAAAGTTTACCAGCATTATTTCCCCCAGAACTCACTATATATGTGAAGAGTCCAAAGTGATGCACTTTACAGTATCATTCTTGTTTTACCTGTAGCCTAAAGAACGTACGGAGGCAGACTGCCATATACCGGTAGCCTTGAAAACCACTCCTCACTCATCCACCGTCCCAATAGCCCAATATGAAGGAAGGCCTGCTCCAATGTGTCTGGCTAATGGAAAGCCAGTGACTAATTCTTCCTAACTGAAAACCGATATTTGTCTCCTCGATCCAGAATAACTACTCGATCCTCTAACCTAGCTTCTTTTACGGCCTTTTCGAAGTCCTTTCGAGAAGATAGGAACACGTCGTAGTCATCGTAATGAATAGGAATTGTGACATCCGGATCCATCAATTTGATCATCTCAATGCCTTGCTTCGCGTCCATTGTGACCATAATCAGCGGTACAGATGGTCCAGGGATAGTGGTGCCTCCCAGGTGTATTAGCATTAGGTCGATCCTCTCTTCTTGAAGCCACTTAGGGATATCTTTTAGCTCGTCTACAAGAAGAGTATCTCCGGAGATGTAGATTCGATAACCGGTTTGGAGCTTATCATCTCCATCGCCTTGGTGACCAAGCTCAAGCATCCAGCCATTAGTTGGCGGAACAGCACCGAGCAGGTTGTTCACTGCGGCTAGAGGGCCAGGAGGGACATGTTTCCCTGGCATGCCTGTGACTTTGACTACCGGCTGATGTTTGTCAGCTCCAGACTCTTCGGACTTGAGTTCCAGGTGGTCAAAAAAGTCAAGTGCCTCGACATTGAGGAACGGCTCGTCCTTTGATGTTAAGCATTTATGCGCATGCGGCGTAGTGATGATTAGAAAGTTCCTATTGAGCGAATCCTCCACTAATTTATCAAAGTGATCTTCATGGTAATGTGAAAGAAGGATTGCGTCTAGTGACGGCAGCTCGTTTAGATCAACCGCTGGGTTTGTTTGCCTCCGCGCAGTAACTCCAGGGCCAAGATGAACGTGATCGCCAGCGTGGAGGAAGTTTGGATCTGTGAGAATGCGGAAACCTTTCCACTCGATTATCGTGGTAGCTGTTCCGATGAAATACACATTCGCATTTTCTTCACCCTGGCTACCTTTAGGATGACTTTTCGTCGCCTTTGGGAGGAGAGATTTGCTGTCACCAGGAGTGGGTTTGTCTTTCAGCAGAGGCCGCCTCTTTGACACTGCTAGGCCAATTGATCCTTTATCAGACATTGTGATGTTGTTTGAATAAAAATTAGGCTTATTTGAAAAGATAATGGCTAATTTCAAGAGTCTCGTCACTGAGGTCACAGGCCGGATGACGTTTGTCTGGCGTATGGCACTCGCAACCAGGAGTCAGCTTCTCTCCTAGTTACTCCCGACCGTAAATAAAGGTCGTCATAGATTTTATGAATCCCCGAATTTGAATAAAAGTTCTTCTTCCGTACTAAGAAATAGTTCCCTGCAAGCATTTGGTAACATTCGCAAAGTATGATTCTCCGCTGTTAAAGGACTCTATAGAATCATCTTCTTAGATGCAGAGCGGTGTTGCGTATCATGACCCGGTGGCCAATCTTGCCAGTCTTGTAATGGAGTATGACTTCTGATGTGAAGCTTTCCCGGTATGGAAAACAAAACTATCCCCAAGAACACCAGCGAGAGAATTGCTGTCGAACTAGAAGCTTGGTGATAATAGACATTATTGAACAAGTTTAGGCGGACGTACCACAGTTCTAGTGGCAGTTAGTCACTAAAGAACTTTTACAAATTAAAACCCTTCTTCAAGTAAAAACAAAGACATTTCAAGTCTTGCTCCTATATCAGTATATCACAACAGCCGCTTCCGACTCATATCAATGGCCCTTTACATTCACAATGCATATTATCAACGCATGTCGTCGCTGGGTTCCTTCCGTTCAGATTTCTTGGAAATAAGGTTAATATACTGAACAAATGATAGGCCTTGGTCGAGCGGCCCCACATCGCGTGGAATTACGGGACCCACTAACCTAAATTCTGGGTCTTCCCAGTACGTATCCAGCAGTTTGAAGAGAATGCTCCCACACCGCTACACCACATATTTCAGAGTTGACCAGCTCATCTCATCAAGAAAGGATGCGGTTGAATGGTCTAGTGGTTATGACGCTCGCTAAAAACAGAAACTGTGATTGTGTTCTCTTATTGACTACTGATCTCCTTAGGACAGATAGATTCAGGTTGATCCGGTTGTTTGTTGGAAACAACAACATCAAAAAAGATTGAGATTTAGGTCCAACCGGGGCTTGAACCCGAGACCTCACCCGTGTGAAGGGTGCGTCATACCACTAGACCATTGGACCGATTATCTGTTATTATGTTGGAAGGTAGCAGTAATTATTATATTCTGAAGATTAGAGAGGTGCTATAGTATTGGGCCTTGGTCATCTATGTATCAGACGCCCTCCGAACGCCATTCTGTCACTTCGGCATAGACACAGGAGTGTCATCTTACTCCAGAACACAAGCGAACCACTCTTCAACAACTCCCTCGACCGAATCTCAACTGTCTTCTGCTTACCATTGCGTTCAAAGACCACATTCCATGTTCCTCTTCTTTCACTGTATCACCCAAACCTTCAATCCACCCATCACACTTTCTCGCCAAGAATAGCCGGAAAGTTCCTGTCGAGGACTTATATAACTCTATGCAGAAATCCAACACTTCTTGGAAAAGGCTGCAGTAACTATGAAGGATTCGAGGTACTGAGATAGAAACCCTGGTCTGCAGTTTAGGCTGGGGTTTAAGATACCTACAAATCCAAGTTCAGAGTGTAAGTTACTACGCCTTCATCATAATATTTATCTATGGATAACACGCTAAGTAGTTACAAACCAGGCTAAACCATCAAAAAGTTTCATAAAGAGAAACCCTAGTCGATACCTATGCGACTCTGGGCATTCTCAATACAGGATCTGACAATACCTACCCAGGTGGGCCAGAAAATAACCAGCACACTAAGAGGACTTATAGGCTAATATCTGCTAAAGAGTACCTAAAGTTATATGAAGATTTAGGTAAGCTTTAGGTAGTTCTTATCTAATATATTTAAAGGAAGTGTAAAGTGTGCTGGTTATTCTCTGACCCACCTGCTACCTTTAGAGAACACATCAAGCCCACGAAGATATTAAGTGGGCTAGGTGTGGCAATGAACAACCTGTCAAGATTCAGCCGTAGAAAACACAGTGAGCTGATAAGCAGTGGTAGCAGACAGAATGGCTCTAGTGGATACTGTCTTTAAACTGATGTGGCCTCAGGCATTAATGAGGCATGGTTTGTCAATATCCAGGACAGGTTTTAAGGATATTCCGTTCCAAACTGGATACTTTACACGAGGCTTGGGTAGCATGAGTACGTCCAGATAATACATTTACTGCTGAGACACTCCTTTATCTAGTATGAAGTTCATGGAAGTTTACGTACACTGGTGCTATAGGACTGTCTGCTCAAAGGGACGACTTGGCCTTCAAAGCACCATCCAACAATCCATCAACCCATTTCGTAATATGCTGATTCACAGCCTCAGAGGCCTGCCACAACGCCCAGTGCGACGCCTTAACCTCTTCCCGAGTCAAGTTCGTGAAGCTTGAGTCCATTCCCCTGGACATGGACGGCGGCAGGGCCGAATCATCAGTCGCTGTGATGAACAAAGCCGGCATCTCGAACTTGTGATCGTCCTTCTTCGCGACTTCCAAGTCATCACGGTAGTTGAGCTCCTGCATACGGTAATAGTTCAGCGGACCGCGCAGCTCCGGGGCTTCCTTGGAGGCGTATTCCTTGGCGTAGTAGTCGAGCTCTTCCTTGCTAGCGAGAGGCGAGGGACCTAGCTCTGCCAACTTGTCGAAATAAACGCCGTCTTTTGAGGAGAACCCGAGCTCTCCGTTAGTTGAACGGCCACCATACATGGCATTCAAGAACTGTCGAATTTTCTCCTCTCCTTGGAGACGGGATTGGACTTCAGGGCCCTTGAATTGCAACTGGTAGCTAAAGTTGAGTAGGTGGCCGCTTTGAATGATGGCCTCGAGAGGAATGAAGGTCTCTCTGGGTTGAATATAAGGTGTGCAGACGCTGAAGACACCCTTGATCAACTCCGGATACCAGCAGGCGGCCTTCCACACAATCGCACCACCCCAGTCATGCCCACCAAGAATGATCTGTCCATCCTCACCAACAAAATTCCGGGCCAACTCGTTGATGTCTGCTGATAGGCTCTTGTATGTGTACTCTTCGAGCGACTCTGGGGCATCAGTGCCACCGTATCCCACCATATCGGGGACAACAACTC
The DNA here is from genome assembly GCA_033439405.1 of Fusarium sp. NFCCI 5145. Classification (NCBI taxonomy): domain Eukaryota; kingdom Fungi; phylum Ascomycota; class Sordariomycetes; order Hypocreales; family Nectriaceae; genus Fusarium; species Fusarium sp. NFCCI 5145. The sequence goes on from JAWDHB010000441.1 coordinate 80,752, forward strand.
GGAATCCTAGGGACATGAGATAGGGAACCTGGTAGCGCCAGCCAAATCCAAGATCAGGGAAGCCATGTATAAGAACCATAGTTTCCAGGGGCGTGCCCTCGGGTTCTCCCACAATGTACTTGTAGGTTTTGCCCCGAATCTGCGCCGTCTCGTGCTTGACCCGAGGGTCATTTGGCACGAGCTTATCAGGGACCATATTGGATGGATCGACACCGACGTCCTCTTCGTATGATCTGGTGAGGTTATTAGTTATGTGATGTTAGAAATCAAGGCTTTAGATTAAGTTTGCCGCCCATGACGGGGAAGCACCGAAATGAATGATGAATTAAATCACTACAGTGAGTACTCACTTTCTCGTGTCACCGGCTCGTGAGTACTTAATGTTTTAAGCTTGAGCTCAAAGCATAAATCACTTATAGTGAATGAATTCAAAAATTTGCAAGAGACTTTTTCTCTTGGGACAGTCTGAGCGGCGCGGAGTCAGTCTATATACTTTGATCTGCCAGCTTCAAACCTGCTGTAGGTGTAGGGTGGAGTCCGAGCAAACCGAGGCATAAACGGGAGGACTTCCTATTTTAGGATAATGAAAACGTCAATCGCGGCTAGTAGATAGCCTAACAATGCTTCCACGATTGCTGCCGTGTGACACGGGTCAACGAAACATACGTTCACTCTCGGCCTTTTACATAACGTCGGTGGTGGATTATGTGTGGAGGTGTTGAGGCGGTCTGTCCGGGTACGAGGTTGACATACAATTTGTAAGAGCATGCGTTGTAATGTACATAAATCGCTGAGGCAATGCCATTGGGTATCAAATTGGATCAATGCTCGAACAGTTGAAGTTAAGAATAAAACTCCCGTATAAAGCGCCTTGGGACATAAAATAGGCATGTCTCCTGTACAGCTGGACATTGGTCCAAAACAAACAACCACACATTACTTAACCTGTTGAACAAGACAAAGCAGCAGTCCGTGCACTGTAGCCATACGGCCAAAGGGCAAACTCGGTGACAGTCCTTAATAAATCACCATATCCTCATCAGCTTCCTCTATTACATCCGCAGTCTCATCGTGGTGGTCGTGATGATGCGATGCTTGAGGCCCCTTCTCTTGAGCCCGTAATGGATGTTCAAGGCCATTCGTGGTTTCAAAGTCATGAGCCAGTTCCTCGCTCAGAGGTGCTATTGCCTCAACCAGCCCTGGGGATCGTCGACCGCGGTTCGTTTGCCGGCCCTTTCTTGCATTGAACGCCTCGACTTGACGCTCTATTGTGGCCTTCGTTTTTCGTATCTGACTGTCTATTGTACCCTCTTGTTCTGCTGTGAGCTTCCATGGGAGATAAAACTGGATGTCGTTAATGTGGAACGCCAATTAGATATATATCTCGGGACGGCTTACGATAGGTGGTTGTGATTTTGTCTGTAAGTACCGAGCCATCGCGAGCATCTTGGTATGCTTATTTCGCATCTATGCAACACTGTCAGCCCTGATTGAAACCGTATCGATTGGTATCGGCTAACTTACAACTTCCTCGTCGAAGACTATTTGCTCACCCTTTCGAATCTCAGTGATTCGTATCCTTTTCTCATCTCTTAGCTTGTCGTACTCAATACTCTGCTTGCGTATGCGTTCTTGTTGTCTGCGTTCTATCTCCATACGACGCTTCTGTTGTGTGCCGCCAGTCGTCTGACTCAAGGTGTTGAGCAGCCCACCAAACAAGCGCTTGCCCCGATTCTTCTCTTCTTGAGTCGCATATTTCCGGCGATCAACATCGATACCGGTAGAGTCCCCGTATTGATCGCGGCGGCTCTGCGACGAGCCCCTCTGGGGTGGTTCGCTTGGAGCTTCGCGGAAGTGATCGTCATGTTTTGTGCGTTTCGTAGGGATTTCGTCGACGTTTATTGGAGCCTTTCGTTTTGGGGCTTCTTTATCTGGTACATTTTGATAAGAATCATTGCCATGGTTTTCAAGATTTGGTTTGATGTCATCCAACGGACGGGGGCTGCAGCAGTCAGTAATTGCAAATAAGACGACGTAAGCTTCAGCGCACTCATTTTCGGCTTCCATTTTCGATGATTATCGAAGCTGATCGCATTAATCGAACATAATTAGATGTATTATCAGCTTTGGAAGCTGTGTTATACAGGATAAACCACAATCGTTGGTTGAAGCTTGAGGATGTCCCTTGTCAAGGCTGAGCAAGGTGGGACTGTGATGTTGCGGAAAGCAACGACAGCTCTTGCGCCCCACTCGTTTGATTGGCTCGTGACTCTGTCGCCTCTCGAAGTTGTTCGAACGCCGCGGCAAGGCTGAGAAATCTCCCGCTGCTAAACTCACCTCCAGAGCTTCCCAACCTCTTACCCTCCACATAACTCCTTATATTGACCGCGCATTTTACACCGCAAGTCGTCCATATCCAATTCTTGCTCTCGCTATAACCATGTCTCGCCATCATCCGTAAGTTCTGCTTTAGTCCAGCTTTTCATGATTTGCAGCTTAGCTAACTTTTACTCAGCGATCTTGTTATGTGTCGCAAGCAGGCCGGCATCGCTATCGGCCGCCTCTGCGACAAATGCGACGGCAAATGCCCGGTATGCGACTCTTACGTGCGACCTACGACGCTTGTGCGCATCTGCGACGAGTGCAGCTTCGGCAACTATCAGAACAAGTGCGTTGTGTGCGGTGGTGAGGGTATCTCGGACGCCTTCTACTGCTTCGAATGCACGCGTCTCGAGAAGGATCGCGATGGATGTCCCAAGATCATAAACCTCGGAAGTTCAAGAACAGATGTGAGTAACGCCTGCATGATTGCATTGCCTCTTCGTCACATGATACTGACATTTCTCTCCCTCAGCTATTCTACCAAAAGAAAACGAATCGTTCAACGCAATACTAGCAGAGCTGTGGCCTGGGCTGGGCCGTGCATTGTTGCGTTTTGTGGGTTCAAGGTCAACAGTTAGTTAGATCTAGCATCACAGGTGTTATAGGCGTAAAATGGAATGTGAAAACGTGGTTTTTGGATTGAGCGACAGCTATCTAGTAATTACAATGTTGACCAGCTTGTTCTTTCTTCAACTTTGTCAGAACTTGCCTCTGAGCAACACACCGCGGCTGAAAAGAAAAGTTCTACCCTTAAGACTCCTCGTAACGCATGAAATAATAAATATAAATAATACAGTCGAGAATATCGATTATATGTAACTGACCTTCACCCCCATTCCAGCTGTTCCCTTGACCTTGGTCCAAAAGACTGAAAGTATCCGCTTCACCCTCTCCCGAATATGGGTATTACCCAACATCAGAATCAAACCCATAATAAACGCCAGAAATTTGAACAAGAGCATTGGGTTCGAGTTGAGAGAGGATCCCAGATGCTCGATTATAGTGCGTAGGTGTGTAATAACCATGGATGCGCGTGATGTAAGCGTAGGAGCCTGTGAGGCTGCTTTGCCATTTGCCCTGGGTCCTGCTGGGGTTGAGGCTCGCGGCCTGGACTGTCTCGAAGACGAGGATGACGGAGTCCTAGCCTTCCGAGACCGAGCTGATCCATTATGACTGGCAGTATCATCGATTCCGTAATCAACCTCGCTCCCTTCGCGCTTCGCGCGCTCCTCCTCTATCCGCTTTCTTTCCTTCTCTTCATTCTCCGCGCGAAGTCTCTTTGCCTCCTCAATTTCCCTTCGTAGCTCATCCTCTTGTCGCTGGCGCTCCTCGTTCTCTAGTCTTTCCTGCTCCTGTTGTTCGTCGTGGAGGCTTTGTAATGCTTGCAGGAAGGCTTCGCGGCGTTCCTCATCCAGGACTGAACTGACACTAATGAATTCGCGAGCATAGTCCCATTCGTTGTTGCGCAAGAGCACATGCAAAGTGTACAACTCGAGAATCTTGACCCGGGCATTTAAATCTCTGGGTGTATTGGCACCACTCGCTCCTTTGGCCGGAGATCGATAACGATTTGACATAGGTGAGCTTGTCGACTCAGCAAGGCGCCCGGCAACGTCAAGATTGGGCGTATTAGAGGCGGCTAAATAGGCCTCAAGTTTGTGCTGGTTGAGCTTTTGGTCACGCGCATGTGCCAGTAATATCGTCGCGCTGCTCGAGTCAGTCTATGTCTCGAATCGACACATTCCAGAGAAGACTTACAGGTTAATCACCACATCTGAGTCGACATCACCCTCAACCCCATGGTAACCATTCGTGACCACCTCATCCCAGATTTCTCCCTCCCGAACCTTGGTGCACAAGGCTCTCCATTCTTGGTTCCCAAAAGCCTCCTTGCCCTCCTCAGGTTCTAGTTCGACAATCCCATTGAGGATCGTAAGATATAGGCTCCAAACTTTAATACGTGTTGTTCTTGAAGCTCGCGCGATTGGTGCAGGCTCGCCATCGTCAACATGTTCGGGCGGAGTAATTAGCGGCAGTAATGTCGTCAGAGCTTCAGGCAGGCGACGCGTGAGGAATAAAGTTGAAGCTTGGCGATATGTCTTCGAGATTTGGGAAGGATGTCGCGATGATGTAGAAGATGCTAGAGAAGATATAGATGCCGAGAGGAGGTTGCTGGGCAGGCCAGAAGGTGCAGTTGATGATGACATGGCGGTCGGACTGTAGGCGGCGTGATGTTGGTTGAAAGACATAGCAGCAGTTGTACGTGAGCAATTAGATCAGGAGCGCTAGCAAAAAAAGCCCGAAAGGCGAAGACCGTCTGCACATAAACGGCGATGAGATCTTCTGGAGGTGGTTGATAGCTCGAAAAGTGAGTCGGATCGTGCGTGGAAGGGACAGGCCGTATCTGGGGCGATGGAGATGGAGAGATGAACAGGGTGAGCAGATCAATCACCCCAGATTCATGATCTAGTTCAATTAAGCATTGTCGGAATAATAAGAGGAATACGGGGAACAAGCAAGACAAACAAAAGGTCAATTTCGGGACTCACGCGTCAGGGCCGAATTCAGTTAAGAAGGCCGTGACATGTGGTTTGTGGTTTGTAGGAGCAACACAACAACTGGGAAGCTGAGAGAGCTGAGTGAGCCAACCAAGTCTGTGGTAGAAAAACAATCCAGGCACTTTTAGCCTCGGTACCTCTTGACTTCGGGTGGGGGCCGGGCTCCATTTCCAGCGCATCCCCCAGTTCCGACAACGGGGACGGAAGCACGACCGAGGTACAGCTGAGCCGTGCCTCATGGATCTCTGTATACGTAGTACTACAAGTACTGACGCAGAGTAACAACTATCTGGTAAGAAACATCAGTTGCTATTGCTTCAATAGCCTTGATCTTCAGTATAACCAGGGAATATAACAATATGCCAACCACCTATCTCTGAACTTCGGCATATACTCCGCTCGTTGCGTGTTGTTGTCCAAAATTGGCCGTCTTCATTTCCCGTTGATCCAATGACCTAGATAGACTCGGCTGGATATCCCTATCAGTCACAAGCATACGGTTCGTTATGAGCTTGGCCCGAACAGACCAATGAATACACGATAACGAGACACCAACATATAATAAAGTTCAGTATGCCAGCAATTGAATGCCAGAGGGTTGTTTTGAATGATTGTTTACAAAGTATTTACTATAGCATGCCGTTTGATCCAGTTATTCTGTTCAGTGTCATTAAATAATACACATGATCAGGGCTGCGAATCGACAACACCTAGGGTAGGTACTTCAAAATACTAACATGTCTAAGACAGTTCCAATCTTCAACTGTCGGAACAAGACAAGAACAAGAAAACAGCAAGGATGACAGGAGAAGCAGAGCTAGTGAGAATGGCGCCATCGTGGTCTAGGGTTGGAGATCAAAGGCACAGCCAGCTTAACTTCATATTAAACAAAAACAGATTTCCCAATCAAGGCATTAGAATGCAGATATACCAGTAGTAAGACTAAGGTCCAAGATGAAATTTAAGAAGAAAAATATGCCAGTTCTACGGATACTGTCCAATAAAAAGTACCAAACTAGCCCAAAAATGTATCTTGTTTCCATAAAATCCTTGGTATCATGAACGCAATTAACCATAAAAACACCGTCCATCCTATTGTACACCCCGTCCCACATATGCCCTATCGCTTTCGGGTTGACCTTCTGATTGGTATTTTCTCTGGAGTTATGCCTTTAATCTCCCCTCGTATTCCGATGATACTGTCTTCTCGCTCAATCAGCGACTCCTCGGCCCCATTCAATTGATCCTGACGAATCCATCCAGCCTCAACTGCAAAGCACACCACGTCTGCAGCACAGCTAAAGCAGGGCACATCCTCTCCAGCATCTGGATCCAGATACTTCCACATCTCTCTCGTTTCTTTCTTGAACCGCGTCAGCTCCTTCTTCTCGCCTTTGAAGTGGCTTATCATGTATTCGTAGAGATATGCCAGCCAAAGTACATTTGTATATGGTGCAAAAGCATCCCACGAGAGTGGCCCGTCAACACCCTGAGCATAAGGTGTATCGTGAGCCTCTGGTGGGAGACATGTACGATCTGCACGGAGGAGGAATGATCTCATTTGGCGGTAGACTTTGCATTGTGCTGCGTGAGTGCTGGTAAAAAGACTGAGGTCTCTCTCAAGATCAAAGGCCACAGGTTTTGCATCGTCGATAGAGAGATCTTCGCCACGGGATAGACCGTAGTCCAAGATCGTAATGTCAAGGCCAGAGAAGCCAAAGAACCCCCCCAAGGGACGACCCATCCCTCGAGGTGGTTTGACTTGTCGGATACATAAGTTACCCTCGTGAAGGTCACGATGCTACGCGAGTTAGTAGGATTCATATGTTTGAGTGGTTTGAAGAATTATTTACCTCAAACATAACAAGATCTTCAGCTCGCGCCAAAGCAATAGCTTGCAGGAAAAATACATCCCATAATTGGCTCTCACTGGTCAACTTCCAGTCTTCCAACGACGTTCCGGCATCTCCTAGCTCAACAACCAAGAATCGGGTCTCGTCCAAATATCGGCTTGGTGAGGGATAGAACTGGGCTCGGTCCGGATCCTGACGTTTCATCTTCTTCTGGAATGATTGGTGTGTCTCGAGAAGCTGTTTTGTTGTCTTTCCCTGGACAACATATCGTTCTTTGTATACAACAAATCCAGGGATATCCGCCAGCCATTCAGAAATCTGAAGCTCGCCTTGAATATCCTCTTCGGGATGTGGCTCTTCGTCGACTAAGCCAGAGCGAATCTGAGCCTTGGTCTGCGGCTTTATTGGTGATGGGAGTCGAATAACCTTGATGATGCTTGTTCCACGATCATTGGTAACGCGATATACCTCCGCATAAGATGCTTCGGCGATCTTGTCAATCTTATCTCCTGCTGGACAAACATCGTCCCATGTGAGGGTTCTGAGCTGTGTTTCTTGCGCGGCCTCTTCCGAAGCTATCTGAGCTTCCAACAATCTCTCAAACTCGGCCGAGTCGTCTTCATCTGATAGCTCGTGTGAAACTGGTTCCTGAGACGCCGCGGCATCCTCTTCTTCAGGTACTTTTAGACTTGTGTCTTCGTTGTCATCGATAATCTCAATTATTTTCTCATGGATAGGACTTGTGTCCTTGTTTGCTGGTTGGGCCTTTGGCTTGGCAGCTGCTTTCTCATCGATATTTATTGATGATACTTGCTTTGTTATAAGAGAGATCGAGTCTTCCTTGGTATTTGGTTCTCGTTTTGGTCGTACTGGGCTCTGGGGCAGTTCGGCGAATAGGCGCTCGGCTTTGGAACGTTTGGCCTGTTTGCCATATTTCTTAACTGCTGTGCTTCGTGACATTTTGCTTCTCGATAAATCTTATCAACAAGGTATGTATCGATTCTTTAGAGTTGCCTCGATCAGGGTCCTATCACGTTATAAGGTAGGTAGGTATCTTCAACAAACAATGGTTGGTGGGACAACGGACCCACGTGTATTTGTGGTGGTGGTGTGAGGCGTTCGGTTTCTAGAACTATTCTATAACGACTTCATGCTTAGCATTTTCGAAGGCAATTACTAGCGGGAATCTAGCTCTTTGTACTGAAGACTCGACGTGTCCCAAAGACCAACAATGTTCTCCCAACCAGATCATAGTATTCCGACAAGATAGCAAGTGGTTCCTTCTAGCGATGGATGATTATCATTTTCACTCAACCATTCATATATGCTTGAAACACATATCCCGCATGTCATTTCTCAACCTTGCTGTTCAAGCGCCCTCGACCTGCACCTCTAGCTCAAGACTGTACTCGAGCGACGATGGTTTTCACCAGATGCAATCACAGCCTATCATGTCTACAGCGCATCGACTAAATCTTGATGAGTTTATTATGAGGAAAGCCTGAACTTTACCCAAGACCAGCTCGCCTAATATCGCTCTGGCCAAGGATCTCGACTTATTAATTACAATGGATAGGATGGCCGACCTATCCCTTTAGGCGGACACAAGATAAGAGGCATACTAGGAAGACTTGTATGCTAATATCTGTTAAAGAGTACCTAAAGCTATATGTAAGTTGAGGTGAATTTTAGGTAGTTCCTATCTGATATGTTTGGAAGAGGTGTAAAATGTGCCGGTTACCTGCCTACCTATCCTCTGACCCACCTGCCCTTCCAATGCGCAGGAGTGTGCGATGTTACAACGCGGATAGCAAAAATGGAAATTGGATGTGGATATGATAAGGGCAAATGAGACATCATGAGTAGCGAAGACAATGGCATCCAGCCTCACATTGAAACGAACCAAGATCCGTGTGTTTAAGTGAGTGGGGACACGCTTACTGAATCCGTCGAGGTGACGACGTGAAAGGGGCTTGGATAAAGGCGTTTCCCCTATGAGTGAGTTCAAGGGTACCTTGAGATGCAACTGACAGTCGATCAAAGTATTGTCCCGCATGAAGTTTAATAAGAGATACACCGGATGAAAACTCTATCAATCTGAAGGTACCTGTACCCTGCCTAACCGCAATTGTGTCCCCGGCTTGTGGGCGACAAGTGTTTGGTGAATTGTGGCTCTTGTCTAGATCCATTTGATGCTGACAAGAAGGCCATGAATAGAAACAATACGAAGACTAGTAGAGAGAGCTAAGCGGACGTGGAGCATCCATTGCTTGTGAGAAAGCGTTCGTTCGTTAAGTAGGTACCTAGTAGTTAGCCGAAGGACCCCTAGATGTCGACAGCAGAATGCAAAGTTGCTGCGGACCTGGCTCCTTGATAAACACAAGGTCAACGTTGTCGAATCACGAATAAGCTGAGGTTTTATGGAGAGTGACCGTTGATCCTCTTTATAATCAACAGGGTGCTTCATAATGAAAGACTCCTATTATCATCCCCTCCCCTGAATGCTGCCATGCCGTAGCACTGTGAGCCTCTCCACTGGATGCCAAATGGATCTGACAGCGCCAGCCCCCAAGCTGGAGTTCCCAATGACAACCCGCTTTGTTTAATTCCAAAAATCTTCCTCTTCCCCTGCTCTCAACTTACTCAACTTCTTTTTTTGGATGCCTGCTTTGAAGAAGGCAAGATTAATTAACTGGGTTTGATAATTTGCTGCATCTACCTCAGTGCAGACGGACGGGAGTGCCTACCTACCTACCTCCACTACTTACCTCCTACCTAGGTATCTAAAGCTACCTACTCAGGCCAATTTAGCCAATCAATGACTGCAAGCTGGCCACAGTCCAGTCTTTGAGCCTCGTCCAACGTCCCATCGCACGGTCTACAATCGACTCGTCTAAATCGAAAGCTTGCGCATGGTAAAAGGAGGCTGTGCATGTGCAATCCGGTCGTCACATTCAACCCAATCAATCCCAGCCACAAACAAAGACTCAACCAACTTACGGCAAACGGGCGAAGCTTACAGTGCTTACTTTACCTGACGACCTGCCCTGTCCCGGCCGCTTAGAGTTAACGACCATAACGACAACGCTCCATCTGTAACATCTACCTTTGCCGTCAGCTTCTTGCTTGGCACCCTCCCGCATCGCCCGACCTCATCGTATAGACATCACCAACAATCTCTATTTTTACCTGTTTGATCGAACCCTTCATCGCGTAACTTTATTCAATCCGCATGCTGGCAGTCGCCTTCGCCAGTCGATAGCCTGACCCTGAACTGTCCGCCGCCATGGCTGGGCAACCGCCTGGAGGAGGTTTCACTACGGGACACTCGAATAATCGCGACGATCTCCTTCTCGACCTCGACAATGACCAACCTGCCTACGGCGGTGGCCAGCGCTCCAACCTTAATGACGATGACTTGATGCGCTTTCATGAACAAAACCAAGATCCCCCGCCGGGACGGACTTCTGTATCCTACGACGACTTTGTTGGCGCTCGAGACGCAAATCATGCCTCGACCGCACAACCTACCAGCGGGTTAGGCGTACCACCCAGATCCGGTCCAGGTTCAAATCCTTATCTTACGAGGCAATACAGTCAAACTTCCGAACTCGGAAATTACCAACGCTACGCCGATGATTTCGATGATTATCCGGTCGAGGGTGATTCGTATTATCATCATGATGGAGGTTCAAGAATTGACGAATCCACTCCGGGCCTTGGTAGGAACAATGCGCGGAATCGAAACAGCGTTCTGAGTCTTGGCGGAGGTTTTCTAGGGAAATTCAAGAATAAGTTAGGCATGGGCCAAGGATATTCAGAAATGGATCTGCCTTTGACAGAACCCGGCCATAATCGAGGAGACTCTGTCGGGGGACACTCTCAACAACCACCACAACAGGCTCAGAAGGGCAGATTCGATATGGGCAACTTCAAGTTCGGATTTGGACGAGCGAAGCCAGATCCCTCGACGCTCGGTCCTCGACTCATATATCTCAATAACCCACCCGCCAATGCCGCCAACAAGTACATTGACAACCATATCTCGACTGCCAAATACAACATCGCAACCTTTTTGCCGAAATTCCTCTACGAACAATTCTCGAAGTTTGCCAATATTTTCTTCTTATTCACAGCCGCGCTTCAGCAAATCCCTAATCTGTCACCTACCAACCCATATACAACCATTGCACCCCTCATTGTGGTGCTTATCATCTCTGCAGGCAAGGAATTGGTCGAGGATTATCGCAGAAAGCAAGCCGATAATGCTCTCAACACCTCGAAGGCGCGAGTCCTTCGAGGTTCTACTTTCGAGGAAACGAAGTGGATCAATGTGGCCGTTGGAGACATTATTCGAGTAGAGTCAGAGGAGCCTTTCCCCTCCGATTTGGTTCTTTTGGCCAGCTCCGAACCTGAAGGTCTCTGTTATATCGAAACAGCAAACCTCGATGGTGAGACAAACCTCAAGATCAAACAAGCGCTGCCAGAAACTTCCTCCATGGTGTCACCAAATGAGCTTAGCAGGCTAGGAGGACGTATCAAGTCGGAACAACCCAACAGTAGTCTTTACACATACGAGGCTACCTTGACAATGCAAACTGGAGGTGGGGAAAAGGAGTTAGCACTCAACCCAGAGCAACTTCTTCTCAGAGGTGCTACCTTGCGAAATACGCCTTGGGTCCACGGTGTTGTAGTGTTTACTGGCCACGAAACGAAACTCATGCGAAATGCTACTGCTGCCCCCATCAAACGTACCAAGGTTGAGAGGAAACTCAACATGCTAGTCCTCCTCCTGGTAGGTATCTTACTGGTTCTGAGTATTGTGTGTACAGTTGGAGACCTGATCCAGCGGAAAGTCGAAGGAAAAGCTCTCGAATATCTTTACCTGGATCCCACAAACACTGCCGGACAAATCACTCAGACATTCTTCAAGGATATGGTCACATACTGGGTTCTGTTTTCGGCTCTGGTTCCTATCTCTCTATTCGTCACCGTGGAGTTGGTCAAGTATTGGCACGGAATCTTAATCAATGATGACCTCGACATGTACTACGATAAGAATGACACACCCGCGACCTGCCGAACTTCAAGCTTGGTCGAAGAGTTGGGAATGGTCGAATATGTTTTCTCAGACAAGACTGGAACTCTCACCTGCAACCAGATGGAATTCAAGCAGTGTTCGATCGCCGGCATTCAATACTCTGAAGATGTACCGGAGGATCGCCGCCCAACTATGATTGACGGTGTTGAGGTTGGACTTTTCGATTACAAGGCACTCAAGGCGAATCTTGCCAACGGACATGAGACCGCCCCTGCCATTGATCATTTCTTGTCACTGCTCGCAACTTGCCATACTGTTATCCCGGAAATGGACGAAAAGGGTGGTATCAAGTACCAAGCTGCGTCTCCCGATGAAGGTGCTTTGGTTGCTGGTGCATTGGATCTCGGTTTCAAGTTCACTGCTCGAAAACCCAAGTCGGTTATCATCGATGCTAATGGTCAGGAACTTGAGTATGAACTCCTTGCCGTCTGCGAATTCAACTCGACTCGAAAGCGAATGTCAACTATTTACCGATGCCCTGATGGCAAGATTAGGTGCTATTGTAAGGGAGCCGATACCGTCATTCTCGAACGTCTCAATGACCAGAACCCCCACGTTGAAGTCACCCTCCGACATCTCGAGGAGTATGCTTCTGAAGGTCTACGGACTCTATGCTTGGCTATGCGAGAAATCCCAGAGAACGAGTTTCAGGAATGGTACAAGATTTATGATACTGCCCAGATGACCGTTGGTGGTAACCGAGCCGACGAAGTGGACAAGGCTTCGGAAATCATCGAAAAGGACTTCTTCTTGCTCGGTGCGACTGCTATTGAGGATCGTCTTCAAGATGGTGTCCCAGAGACTATTCATACCTTACAACAGGCTAACATAAAGGTTTGGGTTTTGACTGGAGATCGACAAGAGACCGCTATCAACATCGGTATGAGTTGCAAGCTGCTCAGCGAGGATATGATGCTTCTGATTGTTAACGAGGAAACGGCTGCCGCCACACGGGACAACATTCAAAAGAAGATGGATGCCATCAGAACTCAGGGAGACGGCACGATCGAGACAGAAACCTTGGCTCTAATCATTGACGGAAAGTCCTTGACGTACGCCCTCGAGAAGGATCTGGAAAAACTGTTCCTTGATTTGGCCATTATGTGTAAAGCTGTTATTTGCTGCCGTGTGTCCCCTCTTCAAAAGGCCCTTGTCGTCAAGCTGGTCAAGAAGTACCAGAAAGAGTCAATTCTTCTCGCTATTGGCGACGGAGCAAACGATGTCTCCATGATTCAGGCAGCTCATATTGGTATTGGTATCAGTGGTGAGGAAGGTCTCCAGGCTGCACGAAGCGCTGATGTGGCCATTGCTCAATTCAGGTTTCTTCGAAAGTTACTGTTGGTTCACGGTGCGTGGAGTTATCAGCGTGTCACAAAGACGATTTTGTTCTCTTTCTACAAGAACATCGCGTTGTATATGACACAGTTCTGGGTAAGTGCAACGTGAATAGTGAGTGACCCTATATGGTCATGGCTAATATTGAGCGTAGTATACTTTCCAAAACGTGTTTTCCGGTCAGGTTATCTACGAGTCATGGACACTGTCCTTCTACAACGTCTTCTACACTGTTTTGCCCCCTTTGGCGCTCGGTATTCTGGATCAGTTTATCTCGGCTCGGCTTCTGGATCGATATCCCCAGCTTTACATGATGGGCCAGCAAAACTACTTCTTCAGGTTCAAGGTATTCACGCAGTGGATCGCCAACGCCATATACCATTCTATCGTGCTTTACATTTGGGCACAACTCTTCTGGTATGGTGACCTTATCCAAGGAGATGGCAAGATTGCCGGCCATTGGGTATGGGGTACAGCGCTCTACGGTGCCGTTCTCCTTACTGTCTTGGGCAAGGCAGCCTTGGTCACCAACAACTGGACAAAGTACCATGTTTTAGCTATCCCCGGAAGTATGGCCATCTGGTACGTGCTTACGGCTGTGTATGGTATTGTTGCGCCAATGGCTGGTGTGTCCATGGAGTACTTCGGTACCATCCCTAGGATCTATGAAAGCCCTGTCTTCTGGCTCCAGACGGTCTGCCTTGCCATCATGTGCCTTCTGCGTGATTTTGTCTGGAAGTATGCGAAGCGCATGTACCGACCTCAGACGTACCATCATATCCAAGAAATCCAGAAGTACAACATCCAAGATTATCGGCCCAGGTAGGTTAATTCCTTCTCACATGATTGGATAGCAGAAGCTAATGCATCTCAGAATGGAGCAATTCCAAAAAGCAATTCGAAAGGTGCGACAAGTGCAACGTATGCGCAAACAACGTGGATACGCCTTCTCGCAAGCAGACGAGAGTCAAACGCGTGTGCTACAAGCATACGACACTACAAAGCATCGTGGACGGTATGGTGAGATGGCCAGTTCAAGGCCAGCGGGCAGGTAACCGACGGCGAAGGAGTAGATGGATTATGCATCGGTGTTTTGAGAATGCCTATGTGGTTACTGCGTGACGAATACAAAACAAGGGGGGTTTACTCAGGAGTTGGATTGCCATTTGTTTCAAAGCAAAGCAAATCACTGGGCGGTCGTTTCTGCTCATTCGCTTTTCTGTACTATTCATCTGTCGATGCTAAGAGCTGCGCGTCGTTGGCTCGATAGACTGAAAATACTTGAAATGACATGCCTTTGATCATCTAGAAGAGGCGGCCGTCCTTTCTTAGATCAAGCGAGAACGAGAACATGAAATGGGATCTAGGCTCATGGATGCACGAAATGGGATCGGCATGTTATATGATGCATTGTATAGGAGAAGTGTTGTTTATTATAATGGGGAATGCCGACACCTGTGTTTGCGGGAGTTTTTAATTATCAAAATTTTATATAACCGTTTGCTTGCATTGGCGAATGAATGAATGTATTTGTGATAGGTGTTTTATCTCCCAGTCTGGGAATATGATTAATGACATGTGCTCTTGTGGTATGTCAATGTGTTACATTTCAGTCTATGAATCTATGATAGAGCCAACCTCTCTTCATGCCATGATCTTGATCCTACTGTAGCTAGCCAGCCACATATTTTCGTCGTCTGTCGTAAAATCTTTGAACAATCAAATGGCCGCGTTTAGACAAAGCTCATCACACCGACTTTGGGAACCAAGTCCTAAGGGTTGGATATGCAAGCTCAAACTGTATTTTGCTACAAGGTATATACATACGCAATGCTATCAAATATACTTCCAGAGGAAGAACTTGGTGAACCTACACCTGCATGCCCAAGCTCCTGACACCTCTAAAGTGGCTGCATCGGGCTGCGTATGACCCCCTGACCTTCCCATTCAAAGATTTTTTCCACGGAGAACCAGATATCCAATCCTCTTCTCCCACTTGGCAGACGAACAATGAACCTAACACATAACACATCCAGGAACAGTTACCAAGTCCAACAAATATGTGACACAGGAGCTACTGCAAGCCTTCAGTGATGTGACAGACGCATATGCAGTGCACATCACATAGGATAGGATCTGAGACACGGCTGCAAACGAGTAGTTGAGTACCTGACCTGGCCTGACCTGATGCTGACCTTGATGCGTTGTCAAATTATTACCAGAGGGATGGTAGAATGATCGACTAGCTCGAGAAGTGGAGGCCAATGAGATTGTAGAAGTAGGTCCTAATTCGATATGATGGACTGCAGAGCATGAAACATGGGCACGACGTCGGTGAGAAGATGCCATAAGAAGGGAATCGCCACTGATGCAGATAGATGCATTAAGCTGCTGATTATGAAGAGAGGCGTCATGTTGTCAGCCATACCCATTTCCAACGAAGTTGATAGCCCAGTCCTTCTGGCTAAACAGCCCAATAGCAGCAACAAACGTTTCATCACCAGATTCCGTAGCTACGCATCATGATTCGCTCCCAGTGGCCCTCAGACCAAAACAGTTCCTCTTCGGCGAATGCCCCGGCGAGAGACGTCGCGTGCTGGTTCACATGATGCACCTACTGCGCCCGTGCCCGTGCCATACAAAAGGGCTGTTCCATGTTACGCAGAACCTTGACAAATCCCATCATCGGAGCTGAGGCCGGCCGATTGCATTAGCATTAGCATTACTGGT
Organism: Fusarium sp. NFCCI 5145; assembly: GCA_033439405.1. NCBI lineage: Eukaryota > Fungi > Ascomycota > Sordariomycetes > Hypocreales > Nectriaceae > Fusarium > Fusarium sp. NFCCI 5145. The sequence continues at coordinate 96,711 of JAWDHB010000441.1, forward strand.
ATCCAATGTATGTATATATGTATGTTTGTGTATGTTTGTGTATGTTTGTGTATGCATGTATTGGGCGTGGGGTGGGGAAGGGAAGGGAAGGGTATGAAAATCCGGGGATCAAAGCGTGGAGAAAACAGAACAATCCGGGGATTGCCTCGTTTTAGGGGACCGTGGGCCGTGTCCGTACGGAGTGGGCTAAACTCGTTACAGACAAAGTTGGTGTCAAAAAAATGGACAGAGTATGTATGGGTTGATGATGTCTCATTAGATATTCGTCATGACTCTAGATATATATATATATATGTATGCGTTTATATGCCATAAAAAAAAGAAGAAAGAACCCAAAACAAAGCCCAATTCCCGAGTATAGATAGATGTAAGTAATGATATGGTTTTTGTACATGCTTCATATGAAGATGCTTTATGCATCCCTCGTTAGATTAAACAGAAAATACTTGCTACCAATTTGAAACCCCTGCCAAAAAAAAAAATAGGAAGGGGAAAAACCGAGGAAAGAGTCAAATTATACATCTGCCCAGGTAGCCGCTCGCCAAAATGCCATTGTTCATGCTAATGCTAATAATGTCATCGCCATGCCGTGTGATGCCGTGTGATGTCGTATCGTGCCTTGTCTTGCCCGGGCGCGAATCCAACCTCCTGGCAGGACAAGTCCATGTAATAAAAGGAGCCTCGAGGAATACTAACCCTAGAAGCCATTGGATCTCATCCAACTTGTCGCAGAAAGCAGGATGTTAACCTTGCCTAGCTTCAAGTTGGGGGCTGATAAATCATCTGGCTGCAGAGGATGGTAGCCAAAAAGGATTGAAGAGACAAGGGGTATGTCAGGCTTGTAGAAACAGATAACAGTCCCCCTAATAATAACGAGGATAATAATAAAGAACAAACTCCATCCCATCCTGAGATCAATCAAATGCTGTTGATATGCGAGAGGGAAAAACTTTTGAGCGCCAGGAAGACGGCCAGTAGGCAACGTCCCCGAAGATGCAATATGAGTGAGTTGTGAAACAATAAAACAAACTCCGATAACAGGAGTACAAGCCCACAAGCACCGCGTGCTGTACTTCCTTCGATGCCAAGTGGGTGTAAGGACCGGAAACTTGTTTTCTGGTGGTCGGTTGTTGGCCTTACTTGACTTCTGTCAGGAAAACCCTATGGCAGGCGCATGGGCATTGGATAATCCCTGCGAGCGTAACCTGCAATGCAAACCCCGCAAAGCTATGCATAGAATTGGTGATCGTGTTGGGTAGACCAATTTTGGCCATGCAGCGGGGTTTGTGACCGAAGCCCCGGCTGTGAGACACCACTGTACGGGAGAGCACAAGCACCCGCCATTTAGCTTCGCTTGTGCCGCCAGCCTATCCAATCTGTACTCAGGTCTCGCAATGAACTTGTGTTCGTGCAGACCAGACTCGTAGGGCAGCTATCGCTTGCGGCTGGAGCTGAATCATCCACATCATCTGCCGACCATCGGTGTCACAAGCTCAATGCTTCTGGGTCGAGAGTAAGTGCTGGGATGGCGAGAAGGGAGTGGCCGGCCCATGCCACCTGAAGTCGCTTCGTAGCCACTGCCGTAGTAACCTCCGTCATACGTTGATGACAGATATGGAGCAGAAGGCCGGCTGTACGAGTTGTATGGGCTAGTCGCAGCACTACGGCTAAAGGGCCATAGGTTACTGGAGCTGCCTGTGGGCGACGGAGGGCTCGGCGGCCGGACATTGAGAGACCGGAGGGCCGAAATAGCCGAAGTATGTTGGTAAGTCGGCGCTCCGGTTCCCGGAGTTGCTGGTGGAGAACTCAAAATCATGGAGCTGGGCCGTGAAGGAGATGCTCGCGGGATGATGTCTCTGGGCTCCGGGTTTCCGGCAGAATAGAATGGATAGTTTGAAGACGCGTCATGACGGACCGAAGAGGCCGGCTGTGGCGATGCAGTCTGATCAACTCTGCGGCAGCTGCAATGTATTATTAGCATCATTCTAGGATACCGTAGATTTAAGCAGGGACATCAGGGTCCACCACTAAGGGAATTGACACTTACTTGTCAGAGCAGTAGAGAAACATGTCATCGTGAGGAATGAATTGCTTTTCGCACGTCATGCTACCGAATTGCGTCAGCAAAAAATCCTTTCCCCATCCACTGGATTTCTAAGAAGCCATGGCTAGCAAGACAGCTTTGTCTTTAGCTGCATAGTTCCTGAACATGACGGGCATCGCTGGTGCCAGGGTTGGAAGCAAGGAAGCCTCATGATAGCCATGGAAAGACTTTGGAAGCATGATAAGATGACGTGAGACCTACCAGAACTGTGGGAAACTCTCCCTCTCATCTTCCCAAGACTCTGTCCATTCCCGCTCACGTTCACGTTGACTGCGACCGAGTTTTTGTGGTGTGTGTCTCCGAGTCATGACGGGTCGTTTGTACTTCGCAGGGTCGGTTGCAGTAACGGCTTTTCGCACGTCGGTCGCAGAGGAATTGGGTAGGCCATGGCCTGACTTCCTCCTGCTGTGATGCATGGTGTATAATTTAACGAAAGAAAGGTAAGGAGGGAGGATTGATAAGAAGGTAGATCTCAAAGGATCTGAGGGAAGGGGGGCGAGGTGATATGATATGAGCACCAGCACCGGGCAGCTATAGACCGCGTATGTAGGTGCTTGGTGCCACTGTAAACCCAGTGGAGAGTGCAGATATTTAGAGCAGTTGGGGCTGCTGTGGTCAGGTTGAGAGCCGCCCTTTCAGTATGGTTCGACTGCGGGGGGCTTATCAGGGGATACTAGGCTCCAAATATTCCCCTAACCTTACTCCTTAATTCGATTAACAAGGGGGTAAGAAAGAAGAAAGGTTGCAAATTTTTTCTCTCGAGCTTGACCGAGTCTGGAGAAATTCGAGAATTGTGTGATAGCAGGGTATAATAGAGTGGCAAATTGTGGTCAAAAGCGCACATGGGCATGTGCGAGGACGACAGGCTAGAAATTCCCCGAGTAGTGTTGCAAATGGAGACGAACAAATCTTCGAAGGAACTGTGGCCGGCCAACCGCGATAACTAACTTGGCCAGCAAAGTTGGGCAATGCTAAGCTGATTGAGAATATCCAATGTAGATGGATGAGTAACGAACGGGACTGATGTAATTTTCTTTAGACTCAAGATCGAGTTGGGGAAGCCCAGGCAATTTTATTTTCAGATCTCGATGAGATGAAAAATTCCTTCCAGTAAAAACCCACTGATGAGAGGCAGGCTTGTTGATGCGTTACCGCTCAGGGACCGGAACGGTGGCCAGAGATCCGCAGCGTGGAGACGATGCCGTGCTATATCTTATTCGGCCCCGGAAGAAGGCGGTATGAATAAATCGAATATCGACTCGCGAAGCCCAGAAACAAAACCAGGCGTGTAAGTGTAGTGCCGTGTAAGTCAATATTAACCGAGCGGGTAGCCAGTTGGCAAGCCAAAAAGAGCCGCTTTGCTAGCGTTTATGTAGCTGGGTGGTCCGTTGGGAAGCTGAAAATAGACAAGGTCGAAGTGTAAGAGCTTTGTTATGTATTAGATGAAAAGTTGAATCGTTTGTTGTGTAGTCTAGTAAGTCTGAAAACACCGATTGAACCAGCTTCGATAACTTTGGAGAGGGCGAAGTCGGGGCACGCGAGGCTTAAGTACAGGGTTGGAGGCACCTGGTGACTCGGGCCTTGGTTGTCGCGATTGAATGTGTGAGTGAGCGAGGATCCGAAAGCGGAGATGCAGCGCCCGCAATAAGTCAGCCAATAACCCGCCGCTGTCGACACTGCGCTGCGAGCTGCGACTATCGGTCGGATTGCGCGACAGGTACGATACGGCACAGACAGAGGATCCTCTCAGGGTACCCCGTTTGTTGGCTCCTGGTGACAAGGACAGGGACTGACCGACACTGAGAAACGACTGTTCCCAACAAGCGAAAAAGCTGCAATTATGGGTTCTGGTGAAGCCGAAACCCCAAGCCCTTGTATTCCTGTCGGTGGAATCGAGGGCTTCCGGGTGATTCGCTGAGATGGAGATGTATGCGTAAGTCGCGAGGCAGAGCCAAAGCGTGAATACCCAGTGAAGGTGTCGGTCGATGGGCAGTCTGTCTCAGGCTGACTGATACGATATCCGCAGACGTTGTCACACCCTCAGCAGGCGTGATAGGTATAACCGGAAACAACGAGTAAGAACGTGGAAGAGAATGAAGGCTCAGTAATGTATATAGATAGTTTGATTGATGCTGACCAGCCCATTCACGAACAGTAATAGTAAGATTATAGGATGGGTAGGTAGGTAGGTACCAGTGGAGCGCTCAGATTCAACAAAGTGTGTTGGGTTACCACGGACCAGCTAGCCTGAACATGTCAGGTCTGGGGAAGGGAGTTCTCTTGTATCTGGTTCTGGTTCTGGTCCCTTTGCTTACCTAGTTAGATAAACATCCAGCACCAGCTGCGGGAACTCTGGCCATCTGATGCGGGAACGGCATTAGGGTTGCATTATCAGGTGTGAACCAGGGATATGTCGATGCGCATTGGCAATGGTAGGCCGACATAATAGGTCCTACTGTACCTATCTAGCGCAAGCATGGCACATGATAGCGTTGCCAGTGGGAAAATCGACCAGGCATATCTCGTCATCGCCCTCAGAAAACCATGCCGCAGCTTCAAGTCCTAAATAAAGAAGGCCCTGGAAGCCTGCTGTGCCGTACAGCCATGCCCGCTGAACGCTGGGTGCTACAGAGCAAAAGAGCAGCGGGCAGCTTATACAGATCATGCATGTCCCCCTCTGCTCGTCCCAATCGACGCTAGGTTGCATCACGGATGAACGAATGCCAGGCACGCTTCCACACAGGCACTGCACTTGTTTGAGAGCGAGAGTGAAGCCGACCGGGGGGGTGGGCACTGAGCGGCATGTTTCGTTAAGAGGGGGCGTCTGTGTATCTTAGCATTGCTCCAAAGGGTCTGCCTGTCTCTTTTTCAAGGGTTCAAGGGTTCGAGAAAAAAGAGTGGGGTTTGCTTGAGGGAAGTTGATTGACAGAAGACTACAGTCCGTCTTGGAAGCCATCATGATTCGGTTGCCGTGATGGTGGGCAGGTGACGATAGGACGCGATGCTATGGCACAATTCACAATTAGTAGCTACTGCACCTACTAACTAAGGTCCGCCTCTCTCAAGTTGAGGAAATCAGCTCAGAGAGATGAAGGGAAGCCGTAGTAGTAGCGGAGGTTTGATTGGTCCCACTTGCCTACTTTATTGAAATGGAACCTAGCCTGCTGGGACATGGTGGCTTCCACCTACGGAGTACCTACCTAGGTACCTATTCCCCGCCTACCTAGGTACTGCGGGCAGCTTCAGGCACAACCCGGGCACGATAGGCTACTAATCTCACTGGAACAATCAGTCCATCGGGGCTCTCAGGTATGTGACCCTACCAGGCACGTTTCCCCGTCTGGATATGTGTGTTGTTAATTGCGTTTCAACACTACATTATTACGCAAGAAAACTCGGTACTTGTTCCTGACGTTACCGCTAACAAATTCAATTCATGCACACCACATACAGGTTCTTTGTTCTCTGATTGATTCTCCCGAAAGCTTCGCGGCCCGGCACATCTTGTATGCGCGGGAAGAAGGCCGCTAAGCCAAGAACTGCCCTGATGATGTGCATCTCTGCTTCGCACCGCACCCAATGAGTGATACACGCGTGGGAAAAGTCCCCGAGAAGAAGCAAAGAGTCCTACAGAAACCAAGACCGCCTATCAGGCCAGCCATGTGGTGCTTTGCTTTGCTTTGCTTTGGTGAGGTGGGGCTTCGACAGCCATCAAGTAGAGTGACAGGATAAATGTCCTCACATGCTGAACACATAACCGATTACGTAGTTCATTCAGTCTTCTGTGATGAGCCTTTGAGCCCATGTGGCCGAGCCTTGAACCTTCAAGGTATCTGTTCTCTCCTGCTTGAAAGACGATTAGCACCATGGCTAGATTCACACTAACTAGTCCACCGCTCCTAGTCGACCTGGAACTCCACAATCAAAACATAGACAACTCACTCGGCTCTTCAGGAGTAACATAAAGTTTGCAGAACATGTGTCGATTTTCTCGATCCCTTCTATTATGCATTACATCATTGCACATGCAGAAGGACGCATAAACTCATCGAAACCACTATTGTACGTAGTTATACTCTGCTGTATTCCCAAAACATGTCTCTGCAACGACCGAGCCGGAGGCCGGAGCACCCGCTCGTGATAGATAGACATTAACAGGAAGTTGTAATCTTGGTCGACTCCTCTTGCGCCAGGGTCTTAAGTCTTGCCAATGCCTCCGCCTCTCGATCAACCGCTATCGGCTGATCGCGGGTCTTCAGTAGTGCTGGCCTGGCCCGCTCCCTAACTGACTTGTTCACCAGCTGGGTAAAGTGCCTTATCGTATTAAGCTGGTTCCCCGGCTTGGAGGGATTAGTCTGCGGGGTCTGGTCTATCAACACCGCAACTAACGATTCTATCTGGGTTGAGATATTCAGCTGAGTCAGGCTGTGGGTCTATATCGAGCTGAATTTAACAATTGATTCATTCAAGTCTTTGCCAGTCTACTCCTTTATTCTCGGCCAACAGACTCTATCGCCTGTTTCCAGTACATGCAATGGGAGAGATTTCGAAGCCGAATATGCACCTCGTTACACTGCATCTTGACCGCTGCCATAACGGCAATTAGAGAAGTGCCTAAGCTTCAGAGGCGAGCGTGGGATGTGGGGGACTTGAATGCCAGCATGTCTGGGGCTCCATTGACCTCACATCGTGTGTTTCGTCTTGACCTAGGAACAGTTTCCGTTGGCCGGCTCCTCTTGACAACTTCCGCTAATCTGGGGCTTGTGACTGCAATGGCATGATAAGGAGGATTCGAATGCAACTGTCCTTTCAAATTGAGGCCCGTCACTGCAAATCGTTATGTGATATGATATGTGTGGAACGCGATTGCAATGCATATGTAGGAATCTGATCCCAATGTCAACATGTATTTACTTGACTATCGCGGGCAAAGAATGTATTCGCACCGCAACGCAATTGCAACCGATAACGACGAGGACTTCGTTTCCGGGGCCTTTGATGGTCTGTCAGGGTAGTATTTTATGCCCATTAGGGTTGAGCAACCCACAAAGACCCAATCAACTCCATTCGGGGCCTGTCGCCTGTACGGTATCCGTAGTCAAGGTCTCTCTCTCGCTTGGCTTTTCCGCGTACGGAGTACGGATACTATGAATGCTTTCCATGTAAGGACCCGTTGGGCTTTCACCTTGAAGGTCAAGAAACTCCACTTGAGGCTCGTCAAAGGCCCACGACCTTCCAATTTGCGGAGTCACCTTAGTTTTAGTTGCCCCTTGGTATGGATGTTTATCTAGGGCCAATTGGATAGACCACGAACCAGGAAATTTGAAGAATTTTCTTCATTCTTTTGCATTGTTCCCGAAATAAGCTGATGCGGCTCCGTGACAGGTTCATTGTCACCCAACCCATCCATAGCTTTCTTCTCAATACCCATGATCCCGGCCATGGCATCATTTGAGCCCACGGGCCAGTCGTTCTCGCACGCTGGCTCATTTTTCGCTTCACTAAGAGTAAGGCCGGATAACCTCGGCGCGAGGAAATTTCTTGACTAGAATGGACCAGTCTTTGCACCACGCTTCCATCGCTTCCTGCTATCAGCTAACGGAGGCCGAGTACCATTTGAGTTAGAAGCACAGCAACGAACCCTGAGCTCACAGAGGCTGGGGTATGTGTGGATGGGCTGGATTTTGGCGGTGGTCAGGGCTTGTAACAAGTCAAAGATCCAATATCGGGAAAGTGTTCAATGGTGCCGTCATAGTTGTTCTGGATCTCACTGTGGCTGCACATGGGAGAAGTTGATATCATTTGTATATCAATAATTGAAGCGCCTTATCCGCCAGGATTCTCCTAGAAAACCTCAGGATCCATGATCGAAATACAAACAACTCTCACTCGTCACCCTACGTACTGATAGCGACTTGGGACAGTACCTGGCAGATGCCGCTTGCATCGTCCCATCAATGACATGCAATATGCAGTATTTCTCGCATAGCTTTAGCCCAGCCAAACGGGTATATTCGATCGAAACTTAATGAATCCTTTTCGATTTAACAGAGCCCATCTTTTCGTTCTCCTCCAGTAGGTAGTATGTTAATGCCTTCAGGAATGTACGTCACCCATCTCAACGCCTCTTCCCCGCCAAATGCGATCCTTTGCATTGCCTGCCCTGCGAAGTCCTGGCCTCAAGTTGGATCATGTTGGGTGTTTTTTAGATCCCCATATCGGAAGGTGGTGAGTGAGTGTTGCACTCGTCAACCATTTGAGCGATTCGCGTGGTGAATACGATGGATACCTAGGCATGTGTCTCCCCAGGTACAGTATTCTGGATAGTCACGAGAGGATTATTCCATTATTCTCGCCAAACAAGAGCCATCTTAGATCACTCAGAGCTCTCTGGATGAGTATGAGTGAATGAGGTGTCTTATCGCTTATCGATGCATACCTGCCTAGGTACCTAGTAGGTAGACAGATTGCTATCTGCTTCACTGATAGGCACTTATTAGTCTAGATACTCACTCGACACTGTCTTCTTTCCAACCACCCCCATCCCTCCCCTAATTTACTGCTGCTGACCCCCTCCGGGTAAACGTCCTCGTGAGCGCTTATCTCTCTCACTTCTGTCCCTTTTGTCCGTCTCGATAACACAGCTCAACAAGGGAAGGGATGGGGGTGAAGTGCAAATGCTGATCCTCCACACCATGTTTGTATGTGCCTGATACCTAAGTAAGTATCTTCTCGTCTGCACCATCCCACCAACTACCCCACGCTGGCGATCAAGGGACCAAAACATGGGCACGCGCCACGGGTATTCAGAGGACTGGCTAATGGATACTGTGCAGTAAGACTTCGGCCATAATTCGACAGCTCGAGCCTAGATCTTCAATGTTGATCAGCAAATCAGTCCATCGTCATTTCGGTGCACGACCGAGTCAAGTTCGAACCCAATTTCCTTGACCCATGTGAATGAGATTCGGCACTTGACTAGATCTATGAAACGGAATGGCATTATCAGTCTTTATCGTCACCGCAGACGCAGGGTACGTACGCTTTGTCTCATCACATCACAGCATACCCTGCATCCAACCACTTCAGCCTCAAAGCAGTACGTACGCCTAGTACACAGTTAACTACGGTACAGTAAGTATCTCAAGGTCATGGATCTCCCAAGACTACTGTACCATCCACATAGAGAAGAGTCAGGACGGTGGTGTCATCCCAGGCGTCAAGAAGTCATAGTATTGCACCATTTAAGTTAGGCCGAACAGTGAATCGTGTTAGTTCTTGACACAATGGTGCATCCAATAAGTAATTACATGATATTCAAATTCAGATAATGAGAACACAGTGTGAGTGGGACTTGCCTGAGTAATTATAGTCTCCCAGTTATGGGGAGATTTATTGCACCTTCGTTTGGGCTTCGTGTTGGGAAAGTGAGTTTATTCCTCAACATTTGTATCGATAAGTATATGTATTCCGTTCATAAGCCCGAGAAGCCAAAGACGGTACCGTGGTTACTAATACCAAGACGAGAATCGCAAGATCTTCCATTTCATGATACGATCTCTCTGAGTCAGTAACACGAAGTTTCCACCTCGCCATTCACTCAGAGCAATTATGGTCTCACAACACCTGGGTATTCATAATAGCCACATCAAGATTTCTAAAGGCTTCGCCAGTGTTCTTGCTGAGAGAGTAAGCAAATCAATAAATTCCTTCCTTAACTAAAGTGGCCGGCAGGATATCAGGTGAGACTTGCTAGGAGTTATGTACAGGACATAGTTAGTAGCTATAAGTTTAGCCATCAAGCAACAAGGCACTGAGACACAGAGCCTCTGGCTAGTCCTTAAAGAACGCTATTGAGGCTCATGGACAAATCCTAGTGCCAATTTTACTACCATGTACAGCCTGGCAATTTAAATTGCGCCATCCATCATTGAGAGACAAGATTGGCTGAGATCGAAAAGGCTATGATCGTGATGGCTACTAAGGAAGCGGTGAACGCATACTAACTCGTGATTCCAAGTTTTTAATTATACACAACTAGATATTGTCTCATGTGAGTACAGAATGACTCAATTGTCCAACCTTCGTCCTCAACCTTTTCCTGCTTGACTGAACCCCTGTCATCGACCGTTGGGCTGCCATCCAGATCCCAAAGGATATGCGTGTCAGCTGTCTTGGATGATCGAGTCTGAACACTAAACCGTCACTTATCAGCGAAGGTGCGGGATCCTTGGATGATGCATCTTGACGTGAGCAGCTCGTTCATGATGCAACAGCTGAGCTGGCTCAAAATATGGCATCATAAAGACAAGATGACTTGATGGAATACTACAACACCATGGATCGATATCTCGGCACTTGAAACTGATATTGGACGAAGACCCATAGCTATGAACGAACTATAGAACCACTGTTTTATGGCTTGGACAAGTCTTTATCTCATAAAAAGTTCATGAGCTGCGCAACTGTCAGACCCATTCTTTAGCATCAAGGTACTGTTAAGAGCCATCCGGGAGGAAACTCGAAATCGTTAAAGGGGCCTCTCAGATGGATGTTCAAGTCTGATTCCTTAAGAGTTTTATTCAGAGCCTTGGCTGTACAATAAAGATAGTGCACATGCTCGTGACACAATGGCATTATGATAATATGACTCAAGAGGGAGTGAATATGAGCCTTTAATACAGAAGTTGGTATACCCTCAAAAATCCCGCTTGCTTTCCCATCCCAACTCCTAACCCCATCTTTCATAATCCACCGTTAGGAGAGAAATTCACACGGTAGGCCTGTCGTCGCAGGCAAAAGGAGAGAAAATGTTTTTCTTTCTTTTTCTTTTTCTTTTTCTTTCTTTAGTTTGAATATGTCGGTTATGGATGGTAATATGTCTCATGGACCGGTTGTCCGGGGACATATGAGGTGCGTCGCTCTGCCGCAAGTTCCTGGGGTGTGCCAGGCGGGAAATACTCTGGTCCGTTCTTCGGCGAGTTAGAAACCGTTGTGCCCTCGTAGTAGAAAGGGCTTCCGGGGGAGTGGCTCTGGTCCGGGATTTGCATCATGCTCACCTGGGGAACCCATAGATTTCCATGTGCATCGTATTTGGGCTCAACCGCTGTGGTTGATTCCGTACGTGGTGTGTCTTGGGGGTGCCCAGATGGTAGTTCCACTGGTGGTCCTGAATATGATTGAGCAGTCTGAGGTCCTGTGTAAGCAACTGGGCTTGTAGGATTAAAGTTGGACGATTGTGGGCTCCAGGGGCCAGGCGAGGCTTGGTTTGAAGTGATGGATGGATGCGCAGGGTGATGATATTCGTAAGCTTGGGTCATTGGCTGCTGAGACCCAACTCGCTCACGCGAACGTCGACGTCTTCGAATGAGACAGAAGCAAGCCGCAAGCACGCCGATGAGGACAACGCCTCCACCAATTGCGATGCCAACGATGGCACCGGTTGATAACGTGGCCCCGGATTCATGATGCCCTGTTTCAGTAGGGCTCGATACATCCCGAGTTGCAGTCCTTGTTCCAGCCGATGCCGTTCGGGTCATGAGGACCTTGAGATCAGGGGCGTCGAAGCCACCAGCTGGTGTAGTCTTGGTCGCACCACCGTTGGAGTTTCCCCCAACAACTGAGATAATATCAGTTGGAACAGCATACTTGGTCAGATCGGGGTCATAGAGCATCCAGGGTGCCTTGTTTTTGTTCTGTCTTCCCAGGGACATATCATGGAGGCCCCATTGGTCCGGAACATCACAGTCGTTAGTCAGGGGGAAGAAGCCACCGTGAACCAACATCTGAGCTTCGTTTACCACATTACAGGTCATGCTATGATGGGGGTAGTCTCCAGTTCCATTACCTTCAGGATACATCTTGATCCATGTGAAGGTAGGCAGTGTTAAGATGTAGATGTCGTCGAATCCGGAGCTTCCCTCCTCCTCACCAGCTCCTCCATACAGGTAACTAAACACCATGTCAGATCAGGCGTCCGCCCCAATCAGATCATGCAACTCACATGTTGTAGGAAGACTGATCCTCAGTCCACGTAGCGCCTGCGCAAAATCGTCGACGTGATTCCGGAACATCGCCCGTTGCATTTTGGAAATAACTTTTACCACTCAGAACATCATACAAGATAATCTGATCCATCGGCTGGCCTTCAAAACCACCATCATCTGTGGCCCGGATTCCGCCGAAGTAAACGAGCATCCCGCCATCTCCTGCAGGAATATGGACCATCACACCCTCCGCGCGGCCAATGTCGTCAGGCCCAGTGTCGTTAGACCAGCTGTTCGAATCCATCTCGTATCGCAATAGGTTTGACGTTGGTATCTGGGGAGCATCGCCCCAATCGGCGTCGGTCGCATTGTTCATCCATCCACCATAGTAGTAAGCCTCCCCACGATCAGAAATGGAGACGCCAGCTCCATAACTGAGTCCGACGATGTCGTCGGTTCTGGAGATTCCCATGTTGTTCCACTCATCGTTGATAATGTCGTAAGCGTATAGGTCGAAGTTCCAAGGAGTCACACCATTGAATTCGCCGCCAAAGAGATATATTCTCTTGTTGATCGTATCTGGCCAGAAGATTCCACCACTCACATCGGGGATTGTCGAGTTCTTGCTCAGGTTCGCATAAGGCTGAGGCATACCTGAACTTGCGACTGAGCTGAGATCATGGTAGATGAAATAAGGGTCTAAGAGATGTTTTTGTTAATACGCGTCCGATCAAGATGTGTTCGCTGCATCTCGTCACTTGATCGTGGCTGATTGAGGAGGGATCGCGTACTGGAGAAATTCTGTGGTGTTCCTGAACTACCATCGTATGTAACCAATCCTCCGCCAATATACAACTTGCTGTCGACCACAGCACTCTGATGACCCCATCTTCGACAGAAGTTTTCTATAGGGTCTCGTTGCTGTACGGTGAGATTGACGCAAAAGAACAACAAGGAGAGAATCACCAAGCCCTGGCGAAGTTGGCGAGCTGGAGAGAATGAGATTGAGATTGAGATCCACATCATGGCTGCCCCCTTGATGTTGATACGACATTCATATTCTCTCTCTCTCTCTCTCTTGGCCTGCTGATTGATCACAAATCGCGAGGAACGAACGAGGTATTGAGACCTAGGCAAGTGTCGTTAAAGAGGAATTATCGCGTAGTAGATGAAGAGGAGGGAAAAAGTAGGTGGTTCCCAGCAGTCAGTCAGTACCTACTGTACTAAGCTTAGGCCCTCGTCTCGTTTCGCCTATCCCGAGTAGCAAGGCAGAGTCCAGACAACACATGCTGATCATGAGCAAGGGGCCAGGATGGGTCAGCGGGGGCCAGAAATACACTGACTGGTCAACCTCTCGTGCTTTTCTTTTCACCTCCAAATAAGCGTAACGGTAGATGAGAGTGGCTGAGACGACATCCGGGGCTGACCTTGGTTGCAAGGTCTAGACTCCCCAGGTCGACGCCTCAAACGCATCCACAGCGTCAAGGCCGGCCCAAGCAGCGGGCATCCTTGCCGGACGAAGGTTTACAGGCCCAAGATTCAAGTTCTGCCCGCCAGCTTTGGTGAGACGACGGGTGCTGGTGGTACGGGTGGGCGTTGCTAGCCCAGCCACAGCTCATCATGATTCGTATGGACCAAGGAGCTGGACGCAGCTAGAGAAGCCAAAAGCGAAAGAAATCACCAATCGTGTGCTACGGGCTTGCATTTCAGCTCAGACTCAGACTCAGTCAGTCTCGGGTGATATGGCTACGATACAGTACAGCACAGCCAGGGAGGGATCCTAGGGCTGAACAGGGTGCCACCCACTGTCCCAACGTTGGACCTCCGTTGGTTTCGAATCCACTCAGGTCAGATTTAGGGTGGCCCAATGATATGGAATGATAAGATGAGGTGGCCGGCCTTCAAGATAAGTCTTGTGTGTTTCTGCGGAGCCGTTCGGAGCTGACAACGCATGTTAATAAAGAGACCGTCAGCTCGGTACTTTGGCCAATTTACACGACATCCATGGTTCCACTAATAATCCCCTTGTTATAGGTTGGACTGGACTGCATCTTTTCTTCCCCTGCACTTCGTCTCACACACCAAGTCAGTAATCGGGAACCGTCCACCGTCGTCCTAGCCGTCGACGAAGCACAAGCCGTCTACGAGTGGGACAGTAGTTCCGGCCTGGCGCTGCACGGATTTTGCCATCCAACCGATGTTGATAGCGGGCGCCAGCTTTTCAAGTGTGGCATAACATAGCCCGCCAGCCCAAGGCACCAGCAGAGAGGGGGGGTAAAAACTGAAGAATTCAATTCATCCCTTTCTATCCGTAGGTATAATACGTCCTCATCTTAAATTATGAGAAAATTTAAATTAGCTGTCAGTACTACGTACTACTACTACATATAGCGACACATCTTAGCTTTTTAAGGGTCTAAATTTCAATGTAATTAAGCTATGACAATGCTACATCGCTAGGGTAATGCAGATTGCAGAATTTCGTCTTCCTCTGGCGGTCCAGATCTGTGGGGACTACATCATTATCATCATCATGTCTCGTCAAGCCTCTGATCCACAATCGAGACTGAAGGGTCAACTGCATTCATTGCAGCCTGAAAAGCCTTGGGAAACATTCCCTGTAACTGGCGCTCCTTGTCTTCAAACACTGAGCGGTGGGTTAGTGCCTTAACAGTCTTTGCCGATATCCAGTATTGCTGATTGAGCAAATGGACATTAGCCAAGTGGCCAAACAGACTGATGTAGGTTCGATAAGCGTCCAAAGCTGTCCCCTCTTCCTGTTCGGACATGTCACGTAGGCAAGATGCGACAAGAGTTCGAACCAAAGCATCGTCGGAAACTAAATGGTTCTCTTCGTTGGTGCCATGGAGTAGCAGCTGTAGAAGCTCCTGGCGGCCATTCAGATCAAGACCGCTTGATTGAGAAGTGCTGTTAAGACTGCGCAGATACGTTTCTAGACCCTGGAACATGTCTACTGACCCTTGGTTGTCAGTCCAGTAACCAACTTCATGCCCCATAAGGTAATATCTATGGGTAACTGTAGGATTTGAGATTTCAGCCGAGAGCCTCAATCCGAGTCCGCATAAAGGCCCTCCTATGTGGTCT
Source organism: Fusarium sp. NFCCI 5145 (assembly GCA_033439405.1). Classification (NCBI taxonomy): domain Eukaryota; kingdom Fungi; phylum Ascomycota; class Sordariomycetes; order Hypocreales; family Nectriaceae; genus Fusarium; species Fusarium sp. NFCCI 5145. The sequence goes on from JAWDHB010000441.1 coordinate 111,906, forward strand.
CCTCTTGCTGATAGTCTCTGAATAAGATTGCCAAGGAACACTAGAACGTCGTGTTTGTTCTGTAGACTGTCTTGTTTCAAGACATGCTCGCAGGCATTGCGCAGATCCGAAGATAAACTCCTCGTTGCTGACCCTTGCTCAGGATTTTGTGGCCGGTGAAATGAGAAGCTGCTTTGTTCCAATGATAAACATTGCGACACTAGCCTACGAATGCTAGTGATCGAGTCTTGCTTCTCCAGTGCTGTTGACAATTGAATTGAATGCGAGGGAGAAACTGTGGAATATTGCTCAGACCATGACAATTTTGTTCGCGATTGAAGCCATCGCAAGAGCTTCGAGTCGTCCTCAACAATGTGTTTTGAAATGCCGTTATTTGAACTTATGAGGTGGAGTTTGTTAGGCTGCGTCTCGGTAGTCGAAATACGGGAGGATCCTTGCCGGTTCTCTGAGGAGCCGATCAGTGGAGCTGGTGATGGGGCCCGGAGAGCCGCGGAAAAAATGTCGTGACTTCCGAGTCGCCAGCCGTTTGATGGGCTCGAGTATATTTCGAAAGTCTTCACTTTCGACCAGTTGAGGGTATTCTCGATTCGGTGAAGCTTCCTTTGAATTTCTTTCCGTCTGTAATCTTGAGACCACTTTTTGAGTGCCAGCTCCTCATCCTCTTCTGAAGACGGTCGCACATGCTTGCTAAACATATCGTCCAGTTCAAGCAAGAGGTTGTTAATCCGAAAGTATTCGTGTTCTTCAGGTGGCTTCGGAGCTTCTTGACATTTGTTGATAACATAGTATTCTTGTCCCCATTTCGATTCCTTCCTCAAGAACATTTTGGCCTTTTCTTGAGTAGCGCCGAGTGCGTTGGAGGCTGTTCGATGCCGCATTTTGGCAAGGGAGTACCAGAGGTCAGCAAAGCGGATGCTGGACGCGTTGCAGAGAAGGTCGGATTCGATGCCGGCAGGAATTAGTGACAGACGCCGAGACGCAAATTGGATGAATGCTGATGTAAGAAAGAATCAGATTGCGATTTGCTTGTTCAAAAAGAATATACCTACCCACAGCTAGGGAAGGGTTTGGAAGAGAAGGAACGTGTTTTGTGGTTTTATGTCTTGCGACGTAATTAGGTCTCCCCCGCAAAGTGAGAAGGACCCCTGTTGTTAACGGCCTTGATTCTTCAATTTTGATGCAAGGTTTCTTTTCAGGCAGGTGCTCGCCCTAGTTTTGCTCCTAAAAAGCGGGAGTGATGAAGTGGGCCACCCCGCAATCTAAATGCAGTGAAGAGGGATTTAGATTGAACTGGACTGATAGATACTAACTTACTCTTTATATATATATTGATGTTTGTTGAGTTGTAGTGTCTTTCAAACTGAATACTAGGTTATGTAATATGTCGGCGAGAAGATTGATAAGGGCACAATTGAAGTCAACCAAGAAAGACGGGTATACTATGAGAACTCGGAGAAAAGGGAACCATGATTAAGAGTCAATAGTCAAAATTATATATATATATTAATTAAGAAAAACAGACTCCAAGTTCTTAGGTTCTTATGATAATAATAATTTTAAATTAAATTTCCCATGACAACGTGAGAGCTACATAGGAAGAATAGCACAGCAGGTCTTTTAAACACAATGAGAGGCGTGAGGCACCACGCCAAAAACGCAATAACCTCACCCCAGGGTTATCAACAGGGCACATAGCTGCTGTCTGAGCCTTCTGATCTAACTGAACAAGCGGACTCAAACCATCGAGTTAGAAGGTCGGAAAAGATAGATCCGAGGTAAACTAAGAATCACAAAGTGCCGAGGCGACAGGCAGTAAGAAGTAACACAGTAAATTAACACGGAAGGGTAACACTAGACAATAACAATAATGCTCTTTTTAGAATTATAGGAATGGAAAACCAATGAAATAGAGTAGGGCAAAGTCAGAAAAGGGAACAAGCTTCTTTACAAGACATGCTATTCCGTGACTAGATTTAATCTCTAGTTATTGCAGGCGCAAAATTATCACCAAGTCTAGGGAAAGTTAATATAATTACACTACTCCGTGAATGCTTGTGTAATGAGACCACTCATTCAGTGAGATCATATGGTTAAGGCAGCAGTTCTGTTGATCAAGCCGTTGTGTTATTCTCATTGGGAAGCACTGGCTTTACACTAATGGGAACATGACATTCAAATGCCCAATCATGTTAACATCCTCTTTTTTTTGATAGTAATTCTTGACGACAGTGCCAGATTTCGTCTTGCTTGCCCACGAGGGGCTTATGTAAGGTTTGGACACTATCTTTAAAATCATGAGGTCTCAGTTCTCACCTCACAGAAAGAAACCAAGAAAACTTAACTTATCCACGCAAGCAATCCTATCTTTCACCAGCTACCTACCTATTTAAGAAGCACATAAGTTAAACCTCTTCCTCTTCGTCCTTCGTACAACAAATTTAAGCTGACTTGAACCACGCCATTCCTATTTGGGACTAGCACACTTTGCCAAACTCACCTGCTAAGCCGCCACAAACATCCTCCATAAACATCGTCATTTAACAACCACATACATCAACGATGGATTCCCCTGCCGAAAAGAAAGACGAAACACAAAAGGCCAACACTGACCATGCGTCTAAAGCTCAAGATCGCATGGCTCGTTTCAAGGCGCTCCAGGCGCGAGCAAAAACTGAGGCAAAAACAAACCTTCAAGAAGCGACACTTGAATCACAAAGATTAGCCACAGACCCCAGCCAACTCACTGCTATACATCGAAAACACGCCATCGCATCTCACAAACTACTAAAGGCAGATGTTGAAGAAGCTGGCGGAGATTTTGAACGAAAGCGCGCCTGGGACTGGACCGTTGATGAGAGCGAGAAGTGGGACAAACGTCTCAAGAAGAAGACAGCCCGTCGTGACAACAACGCTTTTGCAGATCATACACAAGAAGCGAACAAGATATACAAACGACAGCTCAAGAACATCGATATGAACATGGATCAATACGAGAAAGACAAGAAGGCCCTCATCGAGAAGGCAGCGGCATCGGGTGGGCTAGACATTGTTGAGACAGAGGATGGCGAGCTTATCGTGGTGGATAAGGATGGGTCCTTCTATTCTACTGCTGATTCTACAACATTTGCCCAAAACAAGCCAGACAAGGCAGCCGTCGACCGTTTGGTGGCAGACTTGCAGAGAGCAGAGGAACAACGACTGAAGAAGAGAAAGGAAAGGATGGCACAGAACGGAGACGATGGCGATGTGACATATATCAACGAGAAGAACAAGCAGTTCAACCAGAAGCTATCGCGGTTCTACAACAAATACACCGCGGAGATCAGGGACAGCTTTGAACGAGGAACGATGATTTGAAGGGAAGATATCAGACTATGCTTTGGGTCCATTAGGGTATTATACAGTCTAGCGTTTTTGCTTTTAATACGATATCATCAGAACCTCCTACAGCATGCTTTTTCTCCAAGCCTTGCTTGCGAGCTCCTCAATCTCCGGTACATCGATAGCACCCTTGACAGACTCGTCACCCAGGGCCTCAACTACCGCCTCGGCGACAGTCTCAACCTTGAGAGGCTTGACACCAGCAGCGCCAATAAATGTCTTGAAGTAATTTCCCGTCAAACCGTTGAAGGCAGTTCCGAGACCAACCATAGCAGCCAGAGGCATTGTCACTGGGCGTGAGCTGTCAAACATGAAAGAAGGACGGATGAAGAGGCCTCTTAGTTCAGGGAACTTGTTGGCAATGGTGATCTCGGCCTCTCGCTTTGTTGAAATGTAGCGCTGAGGAAGAACAGGAGCACCGGCTGCAGCAGAGATGTAGCAGAAGGAGTTCACTTTAGCAGCGACTGCATGCTTAGCCAGCGTAACTGCACTGTCGCGGTTCATAATCTCATATGTGAACTGATCCTTGGGGTTCGAAGGTTTGATATCCTCGCCTTGTCCTCTAGCCAAAGGATCCACACCACGATCGCGGACGGGAGCAAAAGCTTTCTGAAGACCAGTAATGGGAGACTCCTTGCCCGAGATGGCACCCTTGTAATCAGCTTCCAAGAGAATACCCATGCTGTGTACCACAAAATCGGCGCCATTGAGTAAAGGAGCATACGTAGCTGGGCGAAGAATATCGCCGCGCTCCCAGCTGACTTTGTGTGCCCAGGGTGGAGGTGTTGCAGAGGCGCTGATAGTGTCCCATCGAGGGTCCCCGGAACGACTGTACAACAATATGAGTTTCTCTGCCGATATTGAAGTGTATGTGAGTTTACCTGATGGATGTCACATCCCAACCTCGAGCTACAGCATATTTGCAGATACGAGAGCCCAAGAAGCCGGTTCCTCCACAGACAACGAGTTTCTTTGAGGCTGACATGGTGATGGTGTAAAAGTGGTGCGATACCAGAGAGCTCTGAAGAGATGGGATGAACTTATTGAGAACCCTGAAGCGGATGCAAATAAGGGAGTGAGGATGAATAATCCGTTTATAAATAAGAAATGAAAGAGTGAATTTCGTGATGTGCCAATTGAGTATTTGGGTCAATTACCTATGTGTAGCTCTCGATGGGAGCGCAGAATCAATGAAATCATCATCGGAAGCCAAGGCTGAAGGGCTCATGTGGCTGCATAGAGATTATTGGCCACGCCACAGAGGCGTAAGTTAACTCTTACAAGGCTGACTTTCAGTGATTCTTCTGGACCGTCACCTTTTGTCAAATCGTAGCTGCATCTCCATCATCAATCGATTTTCGATGCGCCAACTTACTACCGTGCTAATATAATTAAAATCTACGCGAAAACAATATGGCACCCCAAAATCAACTCGGGAAGCGCGTCAAACTCACGCAAGTCCGTCGACCGTTTATTGTAGGAAGCACAGCAAAACCTTTCTCTGATACGAACCCGCGACCAGCAGGCATCCCTGATAATCACACGCATTCTTGGCAAGTTTTTGTCAAGGGACTCGACGATACCGATATCACCTACTGGCTGCGCCGTGTGCAGTTCAAACTCCACGAATCGATTCCCAACTATGTGCGAAGTAGGTGATTGTTCTTGTTTGCGCGCACTGATGCTGACGGAAAACAGTGGTCGAAGGCGAACCAGGGAAACCCTTTGTGGTCGAAGAGACAGGTTGGGGTGAGTTTGACATCACCATCAAGCTCTACTATGTGAACGATTCAGGCGAGAAGCCCCAGACTCTCTACCATTATCTCCGTTTACATCCCTACGGCCGAAACGAAGAAGAGAAACAAGCCATGATAGCATCAAATGGGGAGATTCGCTCATGGAGCTACGAAGAGCAACTCTTCAACGAACCCTACGAAGTCTTCTACAACCTCCTCACCCAAGGCGGCGTGCCCAAAGGGTGGAAACCCAGTGGCGGCAAGGGCAAGGGCAAGACACGCGCACCACCTCCTTTCCCAACGGATAATAACGAAGTTTGGGAGCATTCGGCGATGATACCGGCGCACAACCGACCTGGTCAACCGTTCAGTCTTGAGACGGAAGCTGCTGAGATACGCAAGCTCGCTGATGCGCAGGCCCAGGCTGAAGATATGGCGAAGAAGATCATGGCTGAGCTGAAGGCTAAAGAGGAGCTGCTGGCAAAGTTGAAGGGGGAGAACCAGGCTGCTGCTGCTGCAGCCAAGTCATAGAATGATGGGCGACACACGCACAAGAAATCTCAACGAAAAAGAACCAAGTCTTGGAAGATGAACGAAAGCGAACAGTACAGCTGAAGCGATCTTTGAAGATTGCGCTTGAAGGACCCCCGTGTGGCCCAACTATGAGGTTAAGCACCTTAAGGACGCCTGATGAGCTGCCACTGGCCACCAATGAACTCAAACATACGTGGACAAGCTGGCTTCCGCTGGCTTTGGAGTACGACGCAAGCACGTCTAGAAGAATCGAGTCAAGGAAGCAGGATCAAGATGAGAGGCTAGTATAAGGCAAGCGGTCGCTGGAAATGAAGTGTATCCATACTTGTCTCAAATGACAGCCACCCCTTAGGTGACAGGATTTAACTGATGATTCAACAAATTATCCAAGACAGAAATAAACTATTCATCAAATATGAATTGGAGTTGTTTCTAGAGCACTATGCGGGCGCTATGCAGACCCAACCCTGGCCTCATTCCTTAATCCTGATACCACGATACCTTCTAGATATCTTATTGATCCCCTTGACTGTCCCAAACCTGCCGGTCTCGCCTGCCCTTTTGTAAATAACATGATAAAAGACCCTGACATTGTCATGAGTCGACCCCCCTGGGGCTACTGACCACTCCGAACAGACAACTGTGTCGTGACATAGAAATAGAAGGCGAACGACAGTACCATCACTCCGAAACCTGCCCAGTCATAACTCACGACCCGGCACACCAATTTTCCCTTGCTACTTGCTTCTTCCAACGCCACAAAATGACACAAAACATAAAAGAATATTGCTTGGTTGAGGCCGTCCATGCCCCAGACTCTCCCAACTCCAGCGCCTGTGTAGAAAGAATAAACAAATAGAATATTAACGAGAGTGGGATGGTTGTATATGCTGAAATAGGTGATTTTATCGCTATTGAGTAGCGGCCTCGTATGCTGGTGGTGGTGCGTCTTCACGCTCGTCCCAGGGGCTGCGTTGCCTGTTCTTCTCGTCGTAAACTCGCTTGGCAATCTCGCCGGCCATCTTCATGATCCATGCCTGCTCAAGAATAACAGAAGAAGTCTCTGAGCTTATACTTTGGTTTTCCAGACCTGGAGATTTGCTCTTCTCAGCCTTGAGTTGAGAAGTGATAGCAGCGATGGATGCGTAATCTTGAGGTTCTGAGGGCTGAGCAGTGTTCTTGAGTGGGGAGCCCATCCGTTGAATGTTTTCAAGGTTGGCCATGATCGGCGGACGTCCTGCCTCTTCCGCGCCTCTAAACCGGACCTTACTTGACGGAGATGCCTCAGCGATGACAGATGACTCTGTCTCCTCGGGAATGGAATCGTCAACGAGAGGTTCGGAAAGTGGAACATCAACGGATGCCGTGTCTTCGGCTTCACTGCCTGTCTCTGGAGTTGCAACCTCTGATTTTGTGCGCCTGAGGTTGACCACGCGTGTCTTCTTCTTACGTCCTGCCCGTGATCGACCACTGCCGAGGGATCGTCCATTCGTGCCCGAGTTCATGCTGATAAGTGAAGGGCGCGATGGAAGATGACCGTGTGCATTGCTCGCTGTATCCGAAAAGGTGTATGTTGTCGAATTACCAGCGTGGAATGACATTGTCTTGGTAAGGCTCGGTGTCGACATCAGAGGTGTAGATGTTTCTGATCGTTCCCCATAGCCAGTCCAAGCACGGAAGACAACATCGCGAATGCCAGGAGTGAAGAGCGACAAGGTTCGATGGGAGTCGGTTAACGCAGCAAGGCGCAACAAATTCTTCTGAGAAAATAGTGACTGAACCTCGCCGCTTCCATTCAGAGTGAGCTCGGAAATTACATTGGGATCGAGAAGATTGCCATTGGCGTCCACAGGGTCCAATGGCGGACTGGCCAAAGGATCGACACCAGCTTCGTCTTCCGTCTCTGTAGGCGTTTCAGTGCCCCTGTTTGCTTGATCAGGGCACCACAATTGCAGGGATAACCTATGGATAATGGCTGGCAGTTCGTCCATCATCAGGTTGCGCAATTGTTGTTCAATTGTCCTCTGCAAGTAATCGCGCACGAACTGTATCGAGTCGAAGGTAGAGGATACCTTAAGGGATTCGAGTGGATCATTTCGGAAAACGAGGGTAAGTCCTTTTTGCTTTGAAAAGACAAGGATAATGAAGGCCGAAAGTTTGAAGTCGGATAATGTGATTGAGAGTGGAATTGTTAGGCCAGAAGCGGCGGCTAAGGGTTGAGGAGATGTGAAGGTCGGCTTAGAGTAGAGATAGGTGTTCAAGGGATTTGCCTATTTGTGATGTTAGTGGTTGCGTCGAGAGAATTGCATGAATGAAATCATAGGCCAGGGTGCTTAGACCCTGGGATTGTGGCAGGGGGAGAGAAAGGAGGAGGGGTTTGTTGCGCATTGTCGCAATTAAAGAAGGTAGCATCGGCATCATGCAATGAAACTTGGACGGGAATGATGGGTGTTTGTTGATGTGATGAGAGCATTGAGGGCTGATGGGTGGCCATCCGCGGTTTGACCTCGATATGGGGCGTACTGCCCAAATGGAGGTATATGACACGAAAATAGCTTCTGTAACCGTCCCTCAAGCTTGGGAAAGCATTGAGAAAGAAGATTTAATTGCAAATCCACAAGACTGGGAGCAAAGGATACTGTGTATAGAAAAAGAAAAGAACGTACTTGAACTCTTGTCTTGAGTGTCAAGAAGGCATCACCAGAATATGTCATTTTGAAGATGCCCCGGAACCTATCCTCCGCAAGGTCACCAATTTCCAAAATTTCTAGATCGGGTGGTACGGTTCCAAGGTTGAATTCGCTGACGAGGATATCATCGACTATGATGGGCGGCTTCGGGCTCTTGTTCAAAGCCTTGGTCAAAAGGTCTCGCGCGCGACGGTAAAAGTCGGCATCCGCTGTTAGCGGCGACCAGTTGAAGTTGAAGGCCATGTTGAAATGGCGTTCACCTTCTCACGATCATGGAGGAAGCACTGAGGTGCCGTCGAATCGGCAGCTATGACGAAAGCTCAAAGAGGGCGGGAGGAGAGAAAGAGGCGCGTGCTTGATGGAGCTCGGGAGGCGAAAATAATGAGCGAGGAAAGCTTCGGGTGGGTGTCGTTGGCCTGGGACAATTCGATGCCGGGGGCGATTAAGAGAGGGACACGCGTGAGGGGAATTGTCGAGGGTGACAAGCTCGACAATGGCGTCGTGAAAGATTAGACGAAATTTGGTGATGATGGCGAGAGGAAAAGAAATCAAGACGGTTGGACAGGACAGGATTTCCCAGGAGTGCGGATCGTGGGGATGACGATACAGGATTCCCCGGGCAAACAGCTTAAGGATGATTGGGAGAACTGAGGTCGAAAGCGGGGAGCTCGGAACTGCACTACAACAATTTTTTTTTTCTTCCAAGGGCTTAAGGCATCAAATGTGACTGGTGTCCAGCGGGGAGGTTTTAGTGGGTAATGCCAGCGAAGTCGCTGAGAGAAAGACGCTGAGACGGCTGAAGCTGGACCTAGGAAGAGCTGAAGCGAAGCGAAACGGTAGACAACCGAGGACTGGTTGAGTGCAATCTGGTTGGCTCGTTAATCGGCTGTGAATAATAAACGACGGTTTTGACCCGGAATTTTCTAGCGGCCTTATGGAGAAGAAAAACGGACTTCAGGTCGCAAAAGTGTGCAATAACATCAGGCAGTTTGTGATGGATATTTGTAGGTGGCCGGGGTCAATAAAATACTCTGGCGGTGAGATGCAAAATTCGGTGTAGGTTGTTTTGATAATATGGAGTCTTTGTTGTGAGTTGTTAATGCAGTAGGATATGCGACTACTGTAGGTTGAGTTTCAGATGGCCCAGGCTGTCTTAGCTGTGATCCAAAAGATTCGTCCGTAACCCCGTGCGGAGGGAGAACGGAGCCCGGAGAAGAAGAATCAAGGAATTGCTGGTTGTTTTCGATATCAGATCCACAAATGGCCGGGGAAGGTGCCTGATGTCCGAGGATATAATTGGAATGCTTGTCAATGCAGTTGAAAATAATAATATAGAACGAAAAGCAGCTCTAGCCTAGCTCCATCAGCTTCAATGCGATGTGAGGGGTGCATCAATTGCTTTGGACGGACGGATATTATTTGTGTGTGGCTATCGCGAGAAACGTGCAGAAGAGCTAACTTTGTATATGTATTTTGATATATCCTGCACCCCGTGCTTGCTCATGCAAACGAGCATGCAGCAGACAAAATTTGATTCTGCCCATCCCATCAACAAGGGGCGTCGTCACTATCAGATGATTGCGCCCTGCGCTCTGGGACAGCAACCTCGTGGAACGACGTCTGCATCAGGTGGTTCGATGTTCATCCTTACTTTCTGGGGAAGCGAGCATCTCGCTGACTCAAGACCCTTAAAAGGACGAAAATCGTCTCTTTATGGCAATGCTGTGCCTTAGGGCGTCGCCTAAAACATCTCTACAGCTGTATTCACGAAAACACGGGCCAGCGGCTCTTCCCGGAGTCCTCCGAACCCTCCGGCCGGATACCGACCTTGATGCCGACCTCCCCCTCATTGTATGCAAGCACTTCCACCAACGACCGGAGTCTGATAAGGAGGACCGGGAGCAGAAAAGGTGATGAGACCGGGTGGGAACGGAAGAGTCAGCAGAAGTGGCATGTATTGGAGAGTTCACAAAGGCTCAGAGAGTAACATCGAGTGAAAAGGGTCTCAAGTCGTGTGCGCGATTTGATCATGTGCGTGACAACCTGCAAACTTTACTCTATACCCCACGATACAATGAAATGTTCGCAAACCAAGAGACTCTTGGGCCGAGTTTGTCGAAACTGTCTCAGAATTAGTCTACGCTATCTACATAAGCATTCCATTCTGTCCAGGAAGAACTCAATATTCTATGCATGCTTGTAAGGACGGGGTTCTCTTTATCAATGCAAGTCAGCTGTTCCAAAGCTTATCTGAAGATATTGGTAATTTTCCAGCCTATCCATAGGTGGATGTCTCTTCTTGACTCCTTATCGTGACATTCCGATTCACAAGTTCGTTCAATCAATCTCCCCGCTTCACACCATCGCAAAAAGCAGACCACAGCAGCTTAACTTTCACAGTCATGTAAGGCACCAGCTTTGGTGAGACTACAAATCTCACCACCTGACAGTTGACCAGGATTTATATTGGTTGCTCTAAGGTCGGCTCAGCTTAAAAAGGCACGTCTGTGGTGCTGTACCTCTTGAATTGAGATTGCCGGAACTTCATCCCTGAGGTTTCACAAGCTGAGGTCTTTGTGCAACCCCAGCCTCCACATTCGAAATAATCTCCGAATGTCCTCCCTTTTTGAAGTTGTAAAGATCATTTCAATTGGCTGTCACACATGCAACCACAGCGGCACATTAAACCAAGCCCTTGACGCCAAGACCAAAAAAAAAAGAACAGAAAAGAAAGAAAGAAACGCCTTTCTCTTTTTGCTTTTTGTCAAAGCTCTGTGATGAACCGAGTCACAGGTGTGTTTCCTGCGCTTCGAGGGTTTTGTTGCTTGTGCTAGCCAGATTTGCTTTTAGACGATCCAATACTTTGACTGATAGGATCAAAGGTCGAGCAATGAACGAGTTGGATCTCCACATGCGAGCTTAGCAGCGTGGGTAGAAACGTTCGACGATCTCCTTAGGGCCTGCACTAGCTACTCCACGCTGAGGATCCCAGCAGCCCGGCAATGTCTTCGGGGACGTTCATTCGTGGTGCGTCTGTGCAGAAGCAGAAGAGAAACAGAGGAATGCAGTCATGTTGCATGTGTACGGTCCCGTGATCGTCGCCAACAGTATCTTATTGAACCTCTAAACCACCAACGACAGAGCACATTCAGGGTGAGGATGCATCACCGCCTGGTTGGGTGACATCATCGGCCGGCGAGACCGACAGACTGGATGACCGCGTGGGCGCTTGAGCCCCAAAGTCGTCGATAGGCATACTGCTGCATCAGCCAGTTGCGAGGACGGAGGCCTGGACAGCGCAGGGTGGGTTTGAGTCATCCGTGGCGGCGGCTCAGCGACATTCACACGCGTGCCACGCTGCTGATATTCCCCATATTCTAGGTGTACCGTGTGCTGTTCGTAGCGGTAGCGGTAGGTTGTCAGCATTGTTGTCATTTCTGTTTCGCTGTGCTGGAGATCAAGGGTTCCACCTCAGCGTCTCTTGATAGCGAGCGCCAGCCACGGTGCAACCTGACTTGCAAGGGACCAGGGACTAAAACATCGTTGACCCAAGGAAAAACTGTCAGAGAGGGCGATGCCACGATGGCACTTTGACTAAAATGGCAAAATGGGCATCATCAGGACGTGCGTTCCTTGTTTGTCCGCTAGTTATTGTATGTATGTATTAATTAGGCTACCTAGGCCTTATGATAACCCTTGGGAAGCATGGGTATAGTGAGTGGCCCACGCTCTATTGCTATTGTTCGAAGTGATGCCCCTGCCCTGCAAATTGCAATGCAGTGAAGGCAGGCCTCACCTTAGGTTAAAAATATGGACGGCATTCAAGTCAAACCCCACGAAGTCACGGTTCTGGATTATCGATTTCAGCCCGGGCTCATGGACCAGGCGGCGCCACGAACAGTTGAAGTGACCCCTCAGACCGTCTGCTACGTCTCATCAGGTGCAGGTGCAGGTGCTTCTGCAGACGGTGCGCTAGACGAAAGGGCCTGGGTCAATGGCTTGGCTGTCGTGGGATAGCAGATGCTGATTCGTTGTAGATGTCTTGATGCTTGTTCGCCATGGTTGCTGCCAGAGACGATGACTGGCATTGGCGCTCACTCTAGTCCGGGTCCGGCCCCATGGCATGCTCTGGTGGAGGGGCCCTAAAAACCTGTGCGTCACCAACCCAGATCAAAATGGATCGTCGACTTTTCTAGGCGACACCAAAGCAGTCCGTTGTACAGTAGGGACTGTCTGTTAGTGGACGAGCACCCACTCTGCATTCTGCACCGCCGCTGGCGACCAAAAGCAAAAAACCCTCCTGCCTGTGCCTCTCGCGGGGTTTCGTCTCCTTCTTTTTGCTTCTTCTCGGTAGACTCCAGCTCAGTTGCTATCCAATCCAACTCACTTGGTTGTAGATGGTCTTGTTGCGGTGGAGGCATCTGCCAACAGGAATCATGCCAACGCCGGCTCTCTGATAATAAGAGGGCTAATGGGAAAGGGGTTTACAAGCTCGTCATATCATCCATCCATCTATCTGTTTGTCAACCTATTTGCTGTCCTGACATCAGACTCGACTCTCTGCAACAACTCATCTCTGTCTGCCAAGCAAACTATCATGGTGATGCTGCTCTGATAGAAACGAGACATTGCCAGTCCACTCCAGTCTGCTCCAGTCTTACAGCATAAACCCCTTACTCGATCTTGTCCAACACACCCCTCCCACGCACCACACGACACGCCGTTGTCAGTTCTGCAGCTCTGGTCGAAAGAAGTGCGGTTCTACAACATCATACCTACCTACTACTACACAAGTACTTACCTACCTACCTACATGACGTTGGCCCGGCTTCGATCGCTGTGTGACCCGAGGCATCACATCTCATTCATTCTTTGCGTCAACTTTGTATACCGCCTCGCCTGTGGTCTCATGCATCTATCTGCACCTTTAGTGTACAAGGCGACAGAAACATCCGTGTTGCCTTATTATCTGATACTTTGGCCGAGTAGGTTGAAGCAAACCTAACTTGGATTAAGGGTTATTGTTGAACGCCGTCCCGTTATCATATCTCAACGGCCTCGGACTCACTTTGTTGTGTCACTTAAAATCGATATAACAAGACAACTCGGGCAACAACCGCCTACCTTACATACACGACTCGAGACAGACAAGTACAAGAACACCGATGCAAAGACAGATGCAGATGCAGATGCAGATGCAGACGCAGACGCAGATGCACTTGAGAGCGTGACCGTCTTGAAGCAAAAGGGCAGGACAGGAAAAACAGAAGCACCTCAAAAAGCGGAAGCAAGCAAGCCATCAGCAGCAATTCGGGACTTCCCTCGAGCAAGCCTACCTACAAGCCTACTTACCTACTTTACTTAGGTGTACATATTCACACACCCCTCCTCCTCCTCCTCCTTCTTCTTCTCTTATTCATCTTACTCATATATTTGCACTGGCCTTCTTGCTCTTCTAATTCATTTACCTTATCGAGTTCTGTCCCGCTCTTCTTTGTCTCCATTTAAAGCCAAGTCCAACCCTCCTCTTCAACAACCTTTCCCCTCCTCCCCTCCCTCCCCCACCGGAAAACGCGCGACATCGGTGGCTTGAAGGTACCTTGCAGACTACCTGCACGATCCTGGTCATCCATCAATCAACACCATGTCGACTCCATCTCTGTCCGATGGACAGCTTACACCGACTGATACCGATCCCGATCTTTGTTTCTCCTCCTCAGAAGACGACCATGTTTGGCCAACTCCTCAAGATGTTGTCGAAATGTCTATTATGCTCAATGGCAGTGCCGTTCCTCTTTCGTGGACTCGAGAAAGCCTCAAGAGGCTCCCAATGGGAACTCGTCCGATAAAGATGGTCGGTGAGGGCGCTGCCAATGTTGTATTCGAATTGGGCATTCCAGAAGGAAATATGTGGGCAAACGACTTCAGTGGTTGGTCAATTTTCCGTGCTACAACCTTAATACGTGCTGATATGGTTCTCAGGTTGGCTTCTCCGTGTTGCTAAAGCTCCTGCGAGTGGTCAGCCGGCGCGATTCAACTATCTAAAACAACAAGAGTTCTACGCAAAACAAATCACGCCATTTCTCAAGACGCATGCCATTCAGCAACAACTTGTTGTACTTCGTCAAACCAATATCATTCCTCAGCTCAACGCCTTTCTCCGATCAATAGACCATCAGCGCAAGGAGAAGTTCAGGGGTTCGTTCGTGTCGGAATCCAACTGGGGTCTTCTTGTCGAAGACATGCGAGTATCTGGTGAGTTGGCTTAATAATGTCTCAGTATCAGGCCTCTTACTCACTGCTACTAGATCCCAAAAACAGCATTCTCATCGAGTTCAAACCGAAGTGGTTGAACCAATCTCCAAGTGCCCCCCAGGGGGCTATACGATGTCGACAATGCGCCATGGAACTCTTCAACTATCTTCGGGATCCGAGCCCTTCAAGGCATGCGCCAGAGCAAAAGCCTTGTCCTCTTACACTCGCAAACCCCGACGCTCCCGCCGCCATCAGTTCGCCCTTTCGTTTCGCCCCTAAACTTGCCTCCCAGGCCAACAACCCGATGGTTCGGGAACTCTTAGCAAAGACGGCTGACCATCAAGTCATTCGTGATCTTCGGTGGCTTCAGAAACTTGCCGACTCTAAGGGCCCTCTCCACGCCGAAAAGAACGATCCCATGTTCAGCTTGGCCATGACGGTTCGCGATTGCACATGCTTTGTCCAGATGAATTTAGGCCCGGATGTGCCTCCTGAACAACGACTCCGGGTCAGGCTTGGCGATTTCGATCTCAAGGATACCGACATCAAGTTCAAACGGTGGACTTCGGCCGAGAAGGACCTCATTGAGTCCGGGTGCTACACTGCTGACTGGATCATGTGTAACGGGCAGTACTACCACCCTCCCACCAAATGTCTTCTCGAGTGGACCCGCCGGCGGGATCGATTCGTGAAGATGATCGGCATTAAGGCCAAAGATTCTCATCACAACGCCAATAAGGCGGTGCACTTCCCTGCCGAGGCCATGACGAAGCAGGCCCTGGTTTACTGGATGACAACACATCCTGCAAAGCTCACGGGACTGCTCGAGCCAGGCAGGAAGGATAAGCCAAAGAACGAAGTGTGCCCATTTCGGATTGAGCCTCCGTAAGTCTTAGTCTACACGTCATATTCCTAGATGCCAGCTGGTTCACCCCTGCTAACACGCTGCAGGAATCTCCTTAAATGGGTGTCCAAAAGACCATAAGCAGGCATCCCTGAGATCTCACGCGCAAATCTGCGTACAGGAATTGCAGTTTTCTTTCTATTTTTGCATTACAAGGTTGCATCGGTGCATCTCAACGACGGCGGTTCGCATAGCATGGCATGGGTATGGGCATGGTTGGTTGCATCAGTCAAGGGGCGTTCAAGGTTGTGTAGGGAAGGGGTTCGGTTTCCGGTTTGATATATGACATATATTCATGATTGGCTGCATCCAATACCCAGGAAAGACAAAGGAGTACAGTACCTCAATGTTCGATATCTATCTATCGTTTCTCAAATACGATTCATGACCACAACGCCCGTAAACTCCCTTTCTAATGCAGTCCCGTGCAGCCCATTCTAGATATCTGCCACCGAAAAGCTCAAAAGGCTGCCGATTGACAGCCCTGCGACAAGGCACAATCCCATGAAGCCGCCGGCAGCCTCACGCTCACCTTCATCCACCCACTCGCCCGATGCCATCATGAAGCTAGAACCAAGCCAGCCATTGGTGAGACCAAATATTAGCTGAACAATGAAGAGATAAAAGAAGTCGCTCGAAACAATGGCCCCGCGTCCATCAATATTACAAAGTAGATACAATGGGAGATAGCCAAATCGAAGAACAGAGAGAACAAAGAGCGCAAAAGGGCGGTGCCGTAGTGAAAAGGGCAAAATGGTGGCTATGCGACCACCCAAATCGCCCAAGTTCCAAAAGAAGAATCCAAGAGGAATAAAGGCAGCAGGCTGATACAAGGCGCCAGAGTTTTCCTTCACAGAATGGATCTTTGCCGTGAAAACAGGCATGAACATAGTTGCGGTGAAAGTGAGTGCCACACCAATAGCAAGCCAGTGAAGCTTAGTGAACAGCCGCCAGAGGGATGTAACCTTGCGAGCGGCACGTTCGGCCTCCTCAATGCTGTGCATAGACTCGTTCATTTGCTCAACCATGCGATTCTCAATGATGTGATTGTGGCGGTGGACCAATGGGATGAAAGAGACCAGCGCAGCGACTGACACAACTACGGCGGTGAGGAAATAGACAAATGCTGATGTTTGACCATCTTCAGACAGGCCCTCGGTAGAAGTATTCTGCTCCTTTTCGGGAGGGAAGACGAGGACGGTGAAAACTTGTGCGATTGGGGGGAGAACACCGGCGATGCCTTGTCCTGCCATGATGGCTTGCATATACTCTGGGCGGCCGAAACTGGCAGCAAAGGCAAAGGCGCCATTCTGTATGAGCCCAGCGGCCCAGGCAGCGGCAGCAACAGTTGCAAGCAGAAATACTAGATACACGGTAGGAGATGCGCTAAGTCCGATGACGGTAGAAGCCGTCAGGAGGCTGAATGTGACGACATTGATAATGAGTGCCAGGTTGATTCGAAAAGGGTATGATGCTGTGTATTGGATACTGGTAAGAACAAGCATGGCACCCAGATTTGTAACAGTAGAGACAGTCAAGATCGCAGACTGGAAGTTTGCCTGGATCCAAGCATCGCCGGCGAAGCGAGCTGTGAAGTATGGAGCGGCAGCCAGAAACATGTTCCTAAGCAACATTAATGACAGCACTCAAGGGCGTATTGAGATGGGCTCACCATGCCCAGAGCATAGCAACGCCCAACAGGGCAAAGATACTATATTCCACCCATGAGAACGGCAGATCATGTTGGCCTTCGAGCTCTGTGGAACCTTCTAGAGGAGTAGCTTCCTCATTGCCTGTCAAAGGCTCATACTCTGATGTTGATGTTGAGAGTTGACGTCCTAATGCCTTACGAACGCGTTCCATGACGTTTGCGCGTGTTATCTTCGCTCGACCTTTCGAATCGTCCGTTATAAGAAGCCTTAAGCTTATGAGGTAGTAGTAGTAGGGGTATTAACCAACGTGGCTTCGTAGAGGCAGAGTTGTCGAATATAGCTTCAAGTCAAGACTGTTGAGCCACCAAAGAAGCGCATGCGTGCACGTTGGGAACTCTCGATAAGTCTGACCTATCAAAGAAAGTGACTTCAGACTTGGAGATCGCGTGGTTGATTGCTCGCCTGACAAGACTGGGAGCGTATGTCGCTGCGAGTCACAGCGAGTTTAGAGTAACTCGAAGCGATAACGTTAGATGAAGGATGCGGATGCGGATTGTGGGGGCAGCGAGATGATGACATTGACTGTCCTGCCTGCCCTGAGATAAGATCTGATCTCAACGGGGCGGACGGGACGGTAGGTGTTCCTGAGGGCCCATGTGCCATTGTCAGGCGGAGATTTTAGGTGGCTCTGGACCAGGTGGCTTGGACCAATCATGTTAAGTCTTTGAATGAACCCTCAACTTAACTTCAGATCTTCAGACAAGGAAGCCCTCATTTCTTGAGCTTGACATCCAATCAGGACAGCAAAACACAGGAAAGTTCACATCCTCAAGTGTTCAGAAATTGCAATCACTCTTTGAGGTCATGCCAAATGTGTCATGATAGTCAAGATATTTTCCTGTCTCAGTTTCGGATAGCTAACTGTTGTGCAAGGCAAGCCTAGACAGAACTATTAAAAGTGATACAACCAAGAAAGAAATCGTGATGTGCCTCCTAGGACACGCTGAAAGTTTGATTTCTGAGAATAGCGATATAGGACGTAACATTGTCGTACACATGGTTAGGTCAAAGATTCCGAGAGGATCCTCGGTGAAGTCGATGCCACGAACAACATGGCCGGGTTGGAACGACACAGATCAGCCTCGTTCTCAATAATCACTCAAGTATCCGCAACATAGTTGACTGATTTTGTATCTAGTTTCGTAACACCGAGGGGCTGTACAGGAACATACTCCTCAGGGATGATCTTGGTAGCGTCTAGCACATCAAAGTCAAACGCCAGAGTCTGTTCTTCGTCAAATATCTGGGCATTGAGTTCCCACTGAGGTTTATTGACAGACTCGATGGCATCACATAGACCTGCGCGGTATTAATCGGGTTCTTTCCACTGAGGTGTTGAGCCTCATACCAAATAAGGCTTGCCTTGCCCTGCTTTTTCTTCCGATGCCACTTGATGAACCTTGTGTTGCCACAGTCAATCACCAAGCGGGAAATGTGTACGCCAAATCCATCCTGTGTACATTAGACGTGAAGCTCACTCACTTGGAGACCGTAACTTACCATGTGTAGAAAACGTCTGGGGATACCATATCCGGCCATTTCCTAGAATAAGACGTGTAGAGTTGTGGTCTGCTGGCTGAAAGATGGAATCTTCCAGGAGAGTTGGACACCAATCTCCGGCCTTCAAGCTCTTCTGCTCTTCGAAGGGGCCACCAACATTGGCACTCATGTACCCCTTACTATCATCACCTTCGTAGTACTTCAGATGCCCGCGAGAGTTTCCCTCATCTCTTGGTGCTAGCCGACCCGAATTAATAAAGGGGTATTGCCTGGTAGAGAGGCTGGGAAGGCCAAGAGAAGCAGCAAGGAGCCTGGAAGACACCATTTTTGACATGATTCCATTATCATGGGTCCCATGTGCTGGTGGTGATGCATGCCAGCCAGCAGCGAGACGGTAGACAGGGAAGACATAGAATGCTGATAATGACGACTGTTCAGCTCTGCATGAAGCGGAGTCTTTCACCATCTGGGCTCTCGTTTCTAACAGTGTGATATGTGACTTGACAAGACTTGTGTAGCTGCTCTGCACGTGGCTGGCAGTTTGCTCTCTCGCTGTAGTCATGTCTCCGAAGAACTTGTAGGTACGTGTGAGGAGTTCCTTCATAACGAGGGACGGTCCGAGAAGGAAGGCAAATATCCAAGAACAGGATTCCTTAGCTTCTTACTTGAATAACTGAATCCATCCAGACCTCTTGCTGATAACATGTCACAGGCTTAGACCAAGACTAAATCCTCCAACTCCATGGCAAGGCACATACATACATTTTCAACAACTCCAGCATAAACGCCCAACTCTTCTTACATTTCAAGTAACTCCGCTCCATACTTTCTGAGCATCATATCATCCTAACCAAGTAGAATTCCGACTTCATCCTTGGCTTGTGCCTCCCACGTCTTAAGCAAGATCTGACCAACACCTCTTCGATACGCAATATCACCAATACGCTCGATCCAAAGAACATTGACAAAGTCAATCATCTCATCTGCGTCCATATGCTCTTCAAACTTATCGTTATCGAAAACATGCGAGCTACGTCGCTCAGTGGCCGTTGAAATCGCGATGAACTCCAATCGCTCTTCGCCTTCATAGTTGGAAGACTGAATGCCTAGCCATGCATCGTGTGCACGGAACTGGCCTGCCCAGCGGTTTGCCTTGTTCCAGATGGTGCCAACGGCAAGGGGCGGATTCGGTCTATCGCGATGGGCAAGAGTAGTGTGAAACTCAACTTCGAAGAAACCATTTGTCGTCTTGAATGAGAGTAGTGGACCGGGATAAGCTTGTTCACCCACCGGCGGTTCATAACCGCCCGTCTCAGGAGGATCCTCCACAGGAACAGGGTATTTGAACAATGCAGTGTCATCGCTATCATGAATATAGTGTGAGCCGCTCCTAGACCATCCTGGAGGGAGCTCCGAGTTAGGGCTCCGACGACCCCGAAGATCACGGTACTGGAGACCGGTGTTCATAACGGGGGCGGTTGCGGCCCGGTCCGTCAAGTTCCAAGTAATAGTAGGTCTGATTCGGAAAGGGTGTGCGGACCGGTATCGCTTAGTTTCTTGGCCACGTTTTGAGGTCCGAGCCTCTTCGACATAGTCTGCAGCCGCTCTCCACAAAGCCAAGTCGACCGGAATGTTGTCAAACCACCAACCCATCCAAGACCATGATGGGAGGAATGGCGGACGTGAGAGAGCCCTTCGTCGAATAGAAGCGTGAGGGCGCCACAGCAGAGCAATATCTAGGAACATTATTGGCATTCCGTAGATGAAGCCACCTGGGAAAGAACGAGAGAGAACATGTGTGATTCCAGCAAACGCAGGCAGTGTATCGTCGACAAGTGTCAACTTCCGTGCGCTGTACTCCATCACATAGCGGGCATACTCGTCAAGGTCAGGCCAAGGCGGGTGCTGGTATGCAAACACAGCTTCAGGAATCGCGCCTGCGCAGTCTTGTCGACCACCTCTAATCTTTTTCATTACACTGTTGGGGCTTCCCTGCCACGTCTCGCAGTGACATTCCCAAGTTACTGCGTCTTCGAAGAAGAAGACTGAACGCCGAGAATAAATGCGCTCAACCAGAGTCCAGCCTCTGGTGTACCAGGGCGAAGCCGCAACCAGCTCCTGGTGAGAACGACCGGTGGTTCGGATGCCACGCGTTGATCGCTTTGGATCAAGCGAAGGCAGTCCAGTGTGAACATCGCCAGTCGCTGCCACGATAACGAGATAAGCATTGGCAAAGACATATGCCATATGTTTGATGTGGTCTTCCATCTCTTCCCGATTATCCTGAGTTATACAGATGCGATCAATCCAGATATGCCGAATGCCGAGCTTCTTGGCCAGCCACATGGCATCCAAATAAGTCTGAGGCATGTCAAGGTTGGGTAGACGATCTTGAAAGGCTTCCACATTTGACTGGAGCAAATGTGTAAACGCCGGTGATGCGCTGGGCTGGGCTCCATTGACATAGCTTAAAGCCAGGTAACGGTCCTTGGATGTTGCTCTAACTAGACGACGATCAACAACATCAATCAGCCACGTAGGACGCCATGTTGTGGTATCCGTATCCGAAGAGACGGCGCAGTGATGATGATGGTCAGCGTTACAAGCATCGAGCCACTCCTTGATGCGAAGAACTGGGCTGCCTTTGGTAACAGCAGTAGAGGCGCGGCGCTGAATTGAGGAGGCTACGGCTGGTATGGGGATTTCCTTGTCCTTGTCGCCACGAGCTGCCCTAAAAGATCCAAGAAGGCGGTCGGTAATACTGTTTCGCTTACTAGAATTCGGAGGATGGTCTCGATCGCGGGGTTCTCGGGCAACACGCGGGGGGACACGGCTGTCGCGACGCCTATCTCTGTCGACGTCCCGATCTTTGAGCCTGTCTCTGTCTTTTCCATTGAAGTGATCCCTGTCTCTTCCATGATCATCATCTCTGTCTCTCCCATTGTCGCGATCTCGGTCTCGGTCCTTTTCCCTGTCCCTGTCTCTATCTCTGTCCCTGTCTCTTTCCCGATCTCTATCTCTCTCCCTATCACGTTCGTGGTCGCGCTCTCTGTCACGATCGAGATCACGATCAACATCGCGATCAATGTCGCGGTCTATATCTCGGTCCAAGTCCCGTTCCATGTCTCGGTCATGATCTCTTTCTTTGTCCCTCTCTCGATCTCTTTCACGGTCTCTCTCCTTGTCTCTTTCCCTGTTCCTATCGCGATCTCGGGGTCTATCGCGATCACGTTCCGGCTCCGGAGAGCTTCCATCACGGGAATCATGCGACGGGCTGCGGTCTGGCATGGCGGGTCAAGGCTAGAAGCCTATACTAGGTGCGCATAAGAAGTTGCGGTGTGGTGCATACCAAAATGGTTGTCGCAATATTAATTATAAGGTATTTATAAAATTAAGAGATAATCAAAATTGTCGAGGGTTGAAAAATCTCATGTTGATGCCCGAGAATGGGTCGTCGTCACTGTAGATGTCGGTCAAAGCCCCCTCAGCTTTCGCGGCCTGGGTGCACAGCGCTGCAGTTTTATTGGCTCGCCAGACCTAAGCACAAACAAATCAGCTCGACAACGTCATCCATGCCAGCAGGCCCAGCAACGGCCCGAGATAGAGCTATCCAGAGCTACCTACCTAATGGAAGTAGGTACAGTAGTACCTACCTTAGCTAGTACTTTACCCACCAAAGCTAAGGTACATGGAAGTACTTAAGCTACTAGGTACTACAGGTATCCGACCTTACCTAACAACTCAGCGGTCAGCTCTCCAAATGTGAGATTGGATTAAAGATAGTGCTTCCTTTCAGAGACAAGTGTTGTTGATTTATTTCTCGAGCAGAGCGAAATGATGGTAAGACTCTTTGTTCCTCTCGTTATCTATATAAGTTCGAGACTTGTAAGTTTCGAGACCAACCATATATTGGGGGTGGTAGGGGTCCAATGTTAGAGATAGATAGGTAGATAGATATCGATGCTAGGAATCAAATCAAGGGAGGGAAAAAAAGACCAATCTAAAACAGTAACCAATCTAAATACCCCCGGTTTTCATAGAAGAGCACACCCTAAGAATAACATTCAAGCGTGATAGCTCGGTCAAGATCCATTAGCCGTAGGCGGCAAGAGTCGGCAACTACCTACATTGAATTCACAATCATGCCTTAGTACCTAGTAGGAGGTAGTTATGTATTGGATGCCAACATGGAACAAATCGAAGCAGTCCGGCAATAATAAGAACTAGCAAGTATAGGTCTTTCAAATGAGGGGTATTCTGATCAACTTGAAGATGCCAAGGTAAGGATTAAAGCCATCCATTACAATAAATTTCACAATTGCAGCTACCTAGGTATATATCAACAATCTAGAAACGACAGGGTAAACACCCAAGCCATGGAATACAGTAATTTTCACAACCAGAGTAGACTAAGAAATGAGAAAAGCCACCATTGGCCTGAGTGCCAGTGCAGTTATATTCATAATCCAGACAATTCCCAGCAATTAGAAGACGCGCCTTTCGAAGCAAACGCCTTTTCTCTCTATTCGAGTCTGTGAACATGAAAAACACTTAGGTAGTAAAGTAAATCACAGTAGAAAATAACTTACCACTTCCTTATCACCACGTCCAGAGCGCCACCGCCACCTCATCCGGATTTTGTCAACAGTACCTACCTAGGAATATTACTCTATTGAATCTGCATTGAGTGGTTCTCCTGAGATCAAAATTGAATTGAGATGAATATGTTAAGGATCGACTAATTCTCGTAGAACGTTGCACACTGGAGTATATCTTTTAGATCAAGTTTACACTGATATCCATTATTTACCCAGATCAGGTCACCAAACACCTACTTACTCTGATATTAAAATCCAAACCAGCCATTGATGAAATCAAACACCAGTACTAACTACCATGAGCTCAAAAAGACATCAAGGCACGCTCGCATCTTGATTTGCACATATTTTTTGATAGTAAAACCAAGGGTTGAGAAACCCATGGAGATACTGATGAGCAATTGAGTTCAGATGCCTTTTACAGCTTAGCTTCAAGATGCCATCAGTCAGGTCGTCTCCACCTTGCCAAGCTGGGTAAGCTCTCCGCATCACCCACATCCCATCCCATAACCCATTTCTTTGCCTCCTTACGCCGTGGCCTCTTCTTCTCACTTCAATCACGACCTCTCAATCCCCGTGCTGAACCCTTGAAGATGGCCTCTTTTTTAAAGAATGCCTTTGGAGGTGCAAAGGCTCCTGAGCCTGCGAGTCCAGACTCTGGTAAGTTCTCTGTCTGTCACTTGCGCAATATTAATATGGCAATGCGCAAAGAGGGGATATGGAATCGGAATTGGACATCATGATTGACACGCGACCTCATCAAATAGACTTCGCAGACTTCGCCGAAGCTCCCAATCCAGCTCCTGAGGCCGTTACCCAGGATGCGACAGCTGGAGCCGCCGCCGCCGCTGCCGCTACGGCTGTTCCATACACCAAGTGGTACAATATCCACGAACGTCACTCTCTCTCCGAGTTCAAGCTTGAGGGCATCATCCTCGTCATTTCGAGTGTCATCTTCCTCCTTCATATGATCGGTGCTCGTCGCAATCGCTCTAGGGCTAAGGCTTGGATTCGCGCTCACGCACCCGTTCTCCGAAAGGAATATGCTCTCGTCGGTTTTGGTGGCGTCCCCACTATGGATAATGAAGATGTCAAGCCCGATACTCTCATCAAGGAGAAGTCCCTCTTTGAGTTTGCAACCTACGCTACTGGCCGACAGAACACGGCTTTCACCGACGTCAAGCTCACTTTGACCAAGAAGTTCAACCCCATTGTCAATGGCTTCGAGCATGTTGCAAGCTTCTTCATTGAGTCGGTTGAAGCGCCCAAGGATGCCGTTGAGGTCCTGACCTACCCCTTCGACGGCAAGGAGAGCCTCACTGTTCCCTCTGTTCCTGGCACTTCTGAAGTTCGTGCCAAGGATGCTAAGAGCACCTACGATGGTTTTGTCTGGGGTATTGTTCACAAGGATGTCATGCGCCGAGTCCGCGACGACCGTTACGATGTTTCTCTCACTTTCACCAAGGATCACCCTAAGCTTCCCGCCTGGCTCACTGTCATGAGCGAGAGCGCCGAGATTACTGATACCCTGCTTACTCCTGAGCTCATTGCCGCTGTTCAAGCCGCTGGCGACCTGTTTGAGTACATGATCATCTCCGACCAGCCCATTGACAAGCCTACCACTCTTGAGGAGACGGCCCCTCGCAAGCGCCTCTTCCTCAAGTACGCTCTCCCTTCTAGCGGCAACTACGACACCCTTCTACCTCTCTTCTCCCACTACCTCCAGCTTCCCGACGTCCTTGCCAAGGTTGCTCACTTCCGCCCTGAGGTTTCCAAGAAGGTCCGCACCACTCGTGAGCATGCCATCAGCGAGCTCAAGAAAACCGCCGAGAGCCAGCGCCAGGAGGAGCTCAACCTTGAGAAGGAGAAGGCTCGCAAAGCTAAGCGTGATGCTGAGCTCAAGGGTCTTGATGCCAAGGCGCAAAAGCGATACCTCGAGAAGGAGAGGGAGAAGGAGATGCGCAAATCCCAAAAGCGACAGACACAGCGCGCTTAAAGCTGCTGTTCTTTAATATGCATGTGTCTGCTGGAGAGGAAGCAGTGGAATACATATATATGTATATATATTGCCATGGCTGTGTAGTGTAAGGGTCAAGGGTCTGTAACAGTAGTTTATTTATCAGCCTAATCTATGATGATGCCTGTCTTGTCGCCATGGAACCATTCCCTCTCTTTGTAACTTTCCACTTTGCTTGAAGTTGTCTTTGAGGTAAACCAGCTGACCCAAATTCGTGAGCGACGCCAATGGTTGAAGTATGAACGTAAATGACATGTATTCAACTTTTGGGTATGTGATCTTGTCGCGCAAACTTTTCTGCTTTGTCACTTTTTTGGTGTTTGCCGATACATTGCAGTTCAACCAACACCTTTCTCTGAGCCTTGTGGCGCTTCATCAAGGCCCCCATAATAGACTCCATCCCAAGCAAACTGCAAGCTGACGAGTTTTTGATTGTATACAGAATCTTTGAGAAACCGAGAATAGAAAAAATGCAATTCCTACATTCTCAACTTTTGAATTAGCTGGGTATATGCGTACGCCGCTGTATCTCCCGGCTCTTTGAGCTGGCTTAGTTAGCAAGCCATCTGGCTTCACAAGACGGCTGCGTAAGCCGGCAGGTTTGAGGACATGGGTACGGCAGTCTTCAATCTCACAGAGCTGGCGAACCCAAGTCTGCTTGCCCAGACTCTCATGTTTTTTCCAGGAGCATGATGCTGCCGGCAGCAAATTCTAGAAATTCTGCCACATTCGGGAGGTAGCAAATCTCTTATCCATGCTCACAGCGGGATCTTGAACCCTGATGCGGAACAGTACCGACCCTGGATGGATCCAGGGAACCAAGTGGTGCTTTCTCGGCGTCTCAGCCGAACGGTCACATCGTGGGAACATGTCCAAGCGGCTTGTGATATCCTCCTTCCTCTCTCAAGGACATGAGGCCATTGACTCGAGAGAGGAGTATGAGATCTTTCAGGGTCCCATCCATATGCCCCCGGTGGCTGTCCCAGCCATGCTGTCGGGACTTGGGCCAAAGCCATATCCAAAAAGTGTAGAAAATTCATCCATAACCTGGGGTACGGACGGGAAGTTCGTATCCATTCCCACAAAAGGACTTGGTGCTTGCATCGCTGGCATACCAGGTCGAGCATTTGTGCCTGGATTTCCTCTCCAGAACGTGTTTGGGTTTTGAGGTAGCGGTATTGAGGCCTCGGGCGATTCTTCTTGCCTGAAGTCCTGAACAGGTACGTCGTTCTTCCACAACAATTCCCACTTCTTGAACCGCGAGTAATCAGTCTCTCGGCCAGAAGGATCCGCGGTGGCGTCAAGTCGTGAAATAGCACGTTCGAAAACTTCGATCAGTGAAGCTTCAGAACGGGCAGACTCTCCACCTGCTGACATCTCTTTGATCATGGCCATGCCGGTGCGTAGAGCGTCACGTAATCTGTCTGTTTTCTTTTGCAAGCACTGAGTAATGATGACAAGTAGAGCAGCACGACAGGAGCTGAATTCGGTATACGACGCGCGTGCGAGACCAATAGTACTTTGAAGAAGATGGCATGTGTCGATGATAGTCAACGCAGCCTCAACGCAATCGGCAACCAGAATCGAACGAGGGTTGGACTTGTGTGGAGTGTTGGGCCGCTGGTTGTTAGAATCAGCGGGTGAACTTGATGTACTTGCGTTACCGCGCACGACTTCGCGAGGCAAGATGAAGGGTCGTCCAGCATACATCCGCAGAAGACAATACTCAAGCTTGAGGTGCGTATCCGCTCGTGTGATTGGGTTCTGAGGATTGACTTCCTCGTGGAAGGCGGTTTCGGGTAATGCGTCCCACCATCTCCGAAGCTCCTCTTTCATATCGATGACCCGTTGCAGACCTTCATTCATTTCATGCTTTTGTGCAGTTCGAAGCACGGAACTGTTGGATATGGTTAGTGTGTGGTTCTCAGAGGGGCTCTTTGTAGTGCAAAGCTCATACATCTCATGCGCAATCCTTCCAAGGGCCTGATTCAACCGCAATGTTGCGAGCATGTGTGCAACGTTGGTGGGACTAGATGGCATGATGTCTGGTCGGTCAGTGGGCATCTCCGCATCCACATCCTTGCTCTGAATAGACAAAGGTCGTCCATGGTAGATGCCAACTCGCCTGGGTAATCGTTAGTCTCCAAATGTCAATCACCGAGCCAAACAGGCGTACTTCTCTGTCGTGTAGGCTGTCCACCAAACCCGATTCCTCGTTTCACGGACGTAAGGGTCAAGTCCCCCTGCAGGCCACTTCCTGTGCATGCCATTCTGGATGGCAAGCTTCACCGCAAGATTGAGGTAAATGTACGATAATCCTGAAGCATCAAGGGGGAGGGTATAGATGCCGATGAGAAGGATGGCCTGAACACTCTCGAGTGATGCAACAGTAATAACGTCAGGAACAAGTTTGCAGGCTTGCTGGTAGAACATCACGCCGATTGTGTCTTCGGAAAAGGGGCTCGAGTCGTTCGACTTGCCATGGGCATCTCTTCCCGAAATAGAGTCCAGGTAGGCGTATTGAGTACCAATCGCGAAGATGATCCAAATCATGCAAAGCGTTCCAACTTCGCGACGAGATAAAGCACCAGGGTTCTGGTAGATTAAATCGATCTGTTCAGCGAGCCACCCGCGCTCAACGTAAAAGTAGTTGGTTTCAGCATGCTTATAGAATGCTTGGACCAGAAACTCGGCGACATATCGAGGAGGTAGCGCAGAAAGCGATGCCTGGGTGTTGTTGGCCGACTGGAGTTCCTCGGCCCGATAATACTCTTTAAAACTCAGGGGTCCTGGTGCATCCTAAAGAAAGTTAACACATTTTCCCCTTTAAAATGAGGTGGAAGCAGACATACGTGGCGTTCTGGCACACATTGTTCAATCCATTGCTTGATCCGCATTGAGAAGTTCCAATGAGAAAATTCCCCCGAGTAGTCTATGGGGGGCGTTGGTCAGTTTCTCGCATAGTCAACTATAAACAGATCGTTCTTACGGGTAGTGTTGTTATCCAGAGGTTGGACGGTGTAGTTCTCATCCTCTGCTCCGAGGAAATCAGAGCCGGGGGAGTCCATGACTGGAGCTTGTCGCTGAACCTGAGTTGGATCAAAATTCTTATTATCGATCGACTCAGCCATGACTTTCAACGATTCCGTGTCAAGAGAGATGTTTCCAGCATAGTGAGTAATGATCTTTTCCATATAAGAAACACGCTGAAGGAGCTCAGCGCCGCCTGGACCAGACCGGTTCCTACAGACACCCCATACGTCAGTAATCTTGAAGGCATTCCAGGACACAAAGCGACATGGTTATGGTTTACCTTGCAGCGCCATCGCCTCCGTCGGCATCTCTAGCAGTCGGACCTAGGAACTCGCATTGGCGATGCAGGCGCGTGCATCGTCGGCATGGTACACCACCGTCGCATTTCTCCTTCTGTCGTCGGCAGCCATCGCAGCTATAGAACCAGAGCAATTAGCATCAAAGCAACCAAAATAGCAATTGGATGGAGGAAGCAAGCGGACGAAAGGTGATAAGAGTGTGAGCACATCCACAACCCGAGGAGATGAAGACCCAGCATCATATGCCGTATCGTGCCTCCCCAGGGATCCAGCGCGCAATGGGAAGGTAAGGGAAGCGTAGATATCGGGACGTACGCTCGAAGAGCTCGCTTGCGCTCTCTCTCGGCTTCGCGTCGCTGCCTGCTCTTCTGCAGAGTTTGTTGTTGCTTGTCCATTTCCCGTTTGTCAAGGTACTCAGATGAGATGGATGCGCGAGTCGGCGCGGGGCCGGTTTGCGGCGGCGGAGCGGATGGGCTGGACTCCTAATCCTGGGACCTCGAGCGGCGGGGAGCCCGTAGATCCCAGCAAAATGCGTGGAAGGCCGGGAGGTGATGTTCGGCGAGACGAGACGAGGTTTGAAGAGTCGGTGATGATTGGGGTTGGTTTATTGTGTAATGGTTCAAGTTGGCGGATCGAGACTCGAAGTGGTTTTACGGCCCACGTATAGGTAGATCGAGGCTTGGGAAGCGACCTAGTGGCTCCATCCAGGACCCTGCTGGTGGATGCGGACAATTGACAGCCTACAGTCAGCTCCCAGTCCCAGCTTCGAGAACAACCTGTTGTAGGCTGCAGCGAACAAGGATTTGTTTGAGCTTTCTACTCTTTTCCTGGCTGCCAATCAAGAGGACGACGTAATCCTCAGCGGCGCGCCCTGAGGTGTTGTGAAATTGAGATGGTCAAAGCAACGTTAATGTTCGCTTGAACAATTAAAGTGGAAGCTGAGGGTCAACCCAGGAGAGAGGAATAGAAGAGATAATGTAAGGGAAGGTGAGACGCGGGGAGCTAGCGTCGGGTCTAGTGCTGTTGGCGGAACCGCAGAATGTAAGGAACAAGTAATTAATTCACTTTGTTGATGGATGATTCGAGGCTGAGAGAGCACAGCTGAGAAGGAAGAATAAGCAGGGCGGCCGTTTCAGGGTCTCGAATGTCTCGAATCCGAGGAGCCAGGATATAAGTAGGTGTCTTACTTTGACAATCACACGACACAAAGCCGAGGTGAGGAGTTATTGTTGAAGGCGGGCGTGTTTGTTTGATGGCAGATATATTTTCTAAGAGGGAACTCGATGTTTGAGGATGGCACTAATAAACTATCCAAGGTCACACTGACCCAGTCCCTGTCACAGATTTGGGTGCAGGTCTTGACAGGTTCGACGCTTTGAATGGGGATTGATAGTTCTGCAGGCCCACGACAGTCGACAGGACAAGCTGGTTGGCGCGCAACGCCAATTGGTTACAGTGAGCGAAGGGACATGAGTTTTGCTTTTTCTTGTACGGTACAAGAAGGTCTCGGCCAGCTCCTAAGCACCTCGTTGTGCATTTCATGCGGTTGGCGGTCGATCCCGATTAATTGAAGTAGCATTGGCGAGCGTGGCATGGTCGCATATGAACAGACAAGCTCTTCGCTCTAAAGGAAAATCAACCCGACCACTGTTAGTCAGGCCAGTAATGAGAGAATCAACTCACGATCAATACCCAAGGAAGTAACCATATCCAGAACTTACGTCCTATAATTGGATGTAGGGAGATGTGCGCTATGGCCAACACCTGTTCATCTGTCGTGAGGCCATCTCGAAAGGTCGGATGTTACGGAGTTGATACTCTTTCAAGGTTGTTTCTGCGTACCTATCTGTGATGTGGATCTTAGACTAAAGATGTGAGCAGGGAATGAATGACTTGGATCTAATAATTCCCAGCCAATGGTCACTCAAGAACCTGGAAGGCTTCTGTCCCTGAAGCAGAACTAGAGCCTAATGCAGTAAAAAGGCGACACGGGAAGCAATGCAAAGTCATGTCCCTGCGCCTCGTGCAGGTGACAAGAAAAGGACGAGGGCGAGGAAGGGGAGAATAACACCATCAGCCTTGAGCTGATTGACTATCACCACTCGCCTCATCAGGCCTAGTATCCATTGTGACCTCGAAGCTTTTCCATGGCGGGGCGGGGCGGGGCGGAGCGCAGGATCACCAGGATGAACGAATAACAAGGCGCCTGTAAGCCCTTAACGTTTTAGAGACAACCCTCGGCAATGCTTCTGTAACAAAGATCGCGAGATGCCTTCCAAAAGCCAACTTCTCTTGGTCAGCAGCTGCAGTGCACCTAACCCATCCATAGCTTCCCCAATATAGACGAATCACGTTGCACGCTTTGAAGCTGGGGGAAGATACTACATGGAACAGACATGGGTACAGAGTAGAGCTATGGAGAATTTTCTTCACGCCAAAGCTATGGGACAGGCTAACGTTTACTAGTGGGATCCGACCAATGGTGGCAAGCGGTTGATGCTGAAGATGTCTATTAACAGTGAAAACTGTTCGGCGTTGAACGCGGCCATCTCGACCTGAGCTGTGTATCATTTACTGTGATAAGCGGTTGGTACATACTGTATCCATTCATTATTAGGCACATCCTACTTTTATCGTTTGGCCACCGTCTGCAAGATGGACATAAATTCTACTAGGATCTATTGATTGATCACAAACTGTAAAGTGCATGAAGCAGGATTGCTATTTAAGCCGCGTACTTGCAAACGACGTATCAATGTATATGCCGCATTGATCAACAAGAGATCCTGCCCTCCCTAAGCTCATCGATGTCGCGCATCCTGCCCTCCCTAAGCTCATCGATGTCGCGCATCTCCTCATGTACCTACTCACAGACCACCAACGCCTCACCTTTATTTGGCTGACACGTACGGGACAAGGAACCTGCAGTTGAGTTGCAGCCTATCAAGAACCTATTATTCAAGACCAACACTTTATAAAAATCACGGGCCATGCATGCCTTGGCTTTTGCGGGGTTGACAGCTAATCCAGCATTGAGCGAGTATGAGTATGGTGGCGAGTCTATCAGATCTCCTGGCGGTTACTCCCATATTGCTTTGGATGGCGTTGTGCTAGTCTGACTAACTTCAGCTCTCTGTATTAAGCAGTATATCCGTGCGTGCCCAGACTACAAAGACATAGTTGATCCTTGGATTACAACTCAGCATAAGATGTTTGCTTCACTTGACCAACACTGAGATACCCATGCTTCCAATCGTATGTTACCTCGTCCTGATACTCAAATCAGTGTGCAGCCACTCTACTACTAGCCAAAGCCCTAGCTGTGCCTTGTCAAATCCATGTGGCTCGCGCAATGTCGGTTCCGAGCATTATCTCCGACGACTCTTATGCCTCGACTTCATCCCATCTTCCAACGCCATGGGACAAAGCTGCATTTACCCCAGACTGGAACCATAGTCCGCTCCATTCAGTAACCCGAGCCTTGTTAACGACACCAACGAGTAATCTTCTCGCTTTCGACAGCTCTCACAGTTTGTCAATGGCTCGCATAATTTCTGCTGCACGCCCATCGCCTCCCTTCCCGTGGCTGCCTCAGACCTGCATAGTCAAAGACCCTAACTCCTCTTTCACGATGGTTTCAATTCCTTTGAACAAGGCAGAAACTCTTGCACAGCCAACCATATACCCTGACTCGCCTCTCGAAGCGGTAGTTACCGGGGTTGAGAAAAAGCAATTTGGATCTCAAGATTCCATCTTGCATCTTTCCAACCTCTCTCCCAACACTTGGTCGGAGCTCTTCCTCAGCCGGCATAAACCGACATGGGATCCATTCCTCTCACTACAGTGTCATTGTACCTCAGATTGTTCTGATCACTCCGCCGAGTATGCTGGGCAACCGCCGAACTGCCGCTTTGACGAATGTAACTATTCAACTGTTACCTACTACTGCAAGCCACCGCAGGCATCTTGACCGTTCATCCCCTGTCGAGTGGTACGCTGCAATAACACACCTGGCTCAAAATAAAGAGCATGGGTCATCAGTAAAGAGAAAGAAAGGATTTAGCGCTAATTATCCATATCTCTAGGATATAACATCTCTATAGAGACCAGTTATGTTGGCTATTAGACCCTCAAGAAACTAAGGGTTTTACTACTGTAGTGTAAGCCCATAAACCGATCAGGATTTCAAGTACCCGTTGGCTCGTAGGAATTTACCAAAAGAAAGCCGAAGTCTTAACCGACTTATCTTATCTCTGACCTGCACTGCACAGAGTACATGGGCTTACTACAACCAATGTGACAAGTAAGATCATCGTTTGGTAGAAAGTTGCTCAAAAGGTGTCCAACACAGGTTGTAATAGACCAAAGAGGTAGAACTTGCCGAGAGACGCGCGGTGTGTCGGCAAAGGCCGGCATCCAGGGGGATGCGAGATAACCACCAACTTGTAGCTTATTTGGGGCTGTTTTAATGGTTCTGGTCACTCGTTGGTCGTCTGAGCTCAAGACAGATCCAGAAGAGCTCACCTGTTAATAATCATTGGTATATCTTCACAATCGCTTCCCTATTTATGCCTAAGTCGTGACAATTCGTGGATACATCATATTTCACAATCAAAGAGACAGAAATGTAAGTGATAGTAATTCTTATTTCCATTGTCCTAAGTAAACGCCTTGTGTGAACCGGTTCCATCTGAATAGACACCTATCTCTTTCCACACTTAGGGTATTACCAGTTTGATAGTCCTTTTGATATCCCCCCGTTCCTCATAATTGACCCTTTGTAAATGTAAATAAAAGCAATGCAACGCTAGTAGCAGACATGATGCATGAAACCCGAATGATACCCGAGGTCACAACCAGTTTAGAGAGAACCAATAACCTTATCAAAAGCACCAATGAGGATAGGAATGTGCTCCTCCTTGAAGATGAGCATTGGTCGAAGGCGGACGGTATTCTGGCCGCAAGTACCAATGTTGACGCCGATGTGGCGCATAGAGCGGACAAGGCTGGCAGGGTCCTTGGTATCGAAAGCAATGAAGGTGCCTTGGTCCTTTCCACGGAGGTTCTGGATATGCTCGGGGTACTTGGCGGCGAGACGAGCGAGCTCAGCATACAGGTGGGTGCCGACGCGGGCAGTCTGCTCAACAAGCTTGTTGTCGAGGATCTCCTGGATAACAGCCTTGCACATGATGACACGGGCAGGGTCACCGATCCAGGTGTTGAACTGACGGTAAGCCTTGTCAGGGATGAGCATCTCGTTACCGAAGAAGTAACCAGCAGTCTGTGCCTTCTTGGAGAAGGTGACCATATCAGGAGGCGAGGTCAGGTTCCAGTGGTCGTGGCCCCAGAAGGAACCGGTAGCACCAAACCCGGTTTGAACCTCATCAGCAATGAGGACGGAACCGTGCTTCTTGGTGATGTCACGGAGACCCTGGAAGAAAGCAGGAGATGCATGGTTGTCACCACCCTCGGACTGGATGGGCTCGACGATAAGACCGGCAACGGGGCAGTGCCATGTGGTCATGATGCGCTCAACCTCCTCGAGGCATCGCTTCTCCTCAGCAGCGTTCTCCTCTGTGTGCTCCTCAAGAGGGTACTTGAGAGCAGGGAAGGGAGCCTGAGGCCAGTTGAAGCTGGGGATATCTAGCTTGTGGACAGCCTTGGAGCGGGTGGTGGAGAGGGAGCCGAAACCACGGCCGTGGAAAGAGTTCTTGAAGCTCATGATGGCGAGCTCGGGAGAGCCAGGCTGAGAGTTCTCGAGGCAGGAGTTGATCTCCTCCTCGTTCCAGTCGGAGTTGCCACGCTTGCGGCGGCTGTAGAGCATGAAAGCAGCCTTGTAGGCAAGCTCGTTGGCCTCGGAACCAGACTGAGCAGTGAAGATGTAGCTGAGGCCCTTGGGGGCGACCTTCATGAGACCATTGCGGAGGATATCGACCCATTGGTCGGAGGGGAAGTTTCCCATGGCAGGTCGGTTGACGAGAGCGGAGATCATCTCGGGGGACTTGGCAGCCTCGATAAGAGTGTTGTTGTTGTAGCCAACGGGGATGGAGGCAATCTGGGCGTAGACATCGAGGTACTTGTTGCCATCAACATCGACGATGCTTGAAGGTGTTAGTTATGGCGTTTATCTATCATATTTTGTTTTTGAAGTGGACAGTGAGAACTTACTAGTTGTCATGGGACTTGTCATAGTCGACAACGAAGTGGACAGCGCGGGCATCGAAAATAGCATCGAGGCGCTTGGAGCTGGCCTTGGAGACAGGGCCAGGGATCTCCGTGCGAACGGGGGTCTCAACGAAGGAAGGCATCGTAAATGTGAAATAGATAAATAGAAGTTTCCTCTGGGTATCTCAAGTGTGTATGCGAGGAAAGAGAGTCAAGATGTCCTGAGGAGAGGAAAAGTCAAGGTTGGAAGCTGGGGGAGGAGGCTATTATAGGAATTGGCAACGACATCGGAGGTGGCACTAAGTAACTAAACTTGGTCAAAAAAGTTGATGGAGGGCCTCGCTCGATATGCCCGCCCCCCTGCCAATTGAGTTGAATTGCCTTGCCTTGCCTGCGGCTCATGGAGACGATGCGGATGCACGAAGTTGGGGAGACATCGTGGGGCCGGAGTCGAGAGGCCGGCCGGCTCATAGCCGGGGAGGAGAGGAATGCCTCACGGGACCTGCTTCATCTTGCGCGCCACTTGTACCTTGATTTAATATCGGAAACGGAAATGCTCTGTCTGTGTCTAGATCGAAGCCTGTTAATCTGAAGTTGTCTTGCTTTGCGAATGCAAAAACATCAAGTCTTATTAGCGATATCGTATCTCTCTGTTATGCTCTCGTCATTATACAAAAGTCAACATCATTAGTTCGTTACCCCACCATTTGGTGTTCAGGTAAAAGAGATCCCCGGGCATCAAATTCTCGGCGACAGAGCCGGGGATCACACACTTTCTTGAGTAAGATAGTCCCTAACTGCCTATGATGAAGTGAATGTCGGTACTTGAACCACCCCGGCCGGAGTGAGTGCTTATCATTCAGCGATCAAAGCGCCTGAAACTTCCCATTCTTCACTGGTGTCTCCTCCATTCTGGGGTTTAGTTCATCGGCTCCCATGCGCCCCCACCGACTCTCCCAACTGTCTTCGGTTCCGAAGAACAACTCTCA
The DNA here is from genome assembly GCA_033439405.1 of Fusarium sp. NFCCI 5145. Taxonomy (NCBI): domain Eukaryota; kingdom Fungi; phylum Ascomycota; class Sordariomycetes; order Hypocreales; family Nectriaceae; genus Fusarium; species Fusarium sp. NFCCI 5145. The sequence goes on from JAWDHB010000441.1 coordinate 147,719, forward strand.
CACCTAAACGAGCCCCGTGGCAGCGGTTCCCCATTAAAATTCAAGCAGGCGTACCGTAGTGTATCGAGTAGAACCCATGCTCCATGATCGTACAGATTTCCCCCACCTCCACCTGAGTGAGACTTTTCCCATCATAAACACCCTTCGCCTCATCATACACACCCCTGCCGGCCCGGCTCCCAATCGGTGCCGTCTACCAATAATCTCCCACAGGACCGGTTCACAGCTTCGACGGTTCACAGAAAAGACATCATCGCCATTGCAATAGGTACCAGTTCAATGGAATCCGTGACAAAGAGGCCGGTTACTACCGTGTTCTCGGCGAGACTTTGTCATGTTTCGTAACTGGCCGACCATTGTGCAAGATGACTCCCGGAAGCGACGTGGAGGGAGCTCCGAGAGAATTGTAAGCAAGAATACCTAAGAAAGAGGATCATAGATAGGAATGACATTCCGTACCCTCTAGACTATTATAATAATAAACTGCACCCTGCCATCCAAAGTCTCAGCCGGGTTTGACACACGTATCTTATACAATCAACAATAAGGTAGACAGACGCACACAGACACTAAGAAAAGCATCATGACGGCTCCAAAGGTGTGTAGCATCCCAACAACTACAGTATCAGAGTAACCTCCACTAACACCTTACCCATCCTCTGCAGCTTAACGACCCCTCGCTTGTCAAAAACACCTGTTATGTCAATGGCGAATGGGTAGCTGCGAAGTCTGGCAAGGACTTTGCTGTCGAGAGTAAGCGCTCCAACCAACCCCTGGATACTTTGAGTTCACAGCTCATGTCTAACGTTGCTTTTCTTTCCTGCAGACCCTTCGACCCTTGAAAAGATTGGAAGCTGTCCCGAATTCGATGCCAACGACACCGATGCCGCTATCGCTGCCGCCGATGCCGCATACAAGACATACCGCAAGACCCCTGCTCGCCAGCGGGCCCGGTTCCTCCGCCGTTGGTATGACCTCATGATGGAGAATGCCGAGGACATTGCACGACTCATTACCCTTGAGAACGGTAAGCCTTTGGCCGACGGCAGAACAGAGGCCAACTACGCCGCGGCCTTCTTCGAATGGTTCTCAGAGGAGGCTCCTCGAATTTATGGTGAGACCATTGAGGCAACAAACCCATCATGCCGTCTCTCCACCATCAAGCAGCCCGTGGGTGTCTGCGGCCTCATTGCGCCGTGGAATTTTCCCGCTGCCATGATCACCCGTAAGGCTGGACCTGCGCTCGCTGCTGGCTGTACCGTTGTGATCAAGGCTCCCGCTGAGGCTCCTCTGACGGCCCTTGCCCTCGCTGAGTTGGCGCATCGTGCTGGAATTCCTGCGGGTGTTGTCAACGTTATCACAGCCCTTGATAACACAGCTGAAGTTGGCAAGGTCTTGACTACACACCCCAAGGTCAAAAAGGTCTCTTTCACCGGCTCAACTGGCGTGGGTCGACTTCTTATGAGCCAGTCTTCGTCAACTATTAAGAAATTGTCCTTTGAATTGGGCGGAAACGCCCCTTTTATCGTTTTTGAAGATGCGGATCTGGACAAGGCTGTTAAGGGTTTGATCGCCTGCAAGTTCCGCAACTCAGGCCAGACCTGCGTCTGCGCCAATCGCATTCTGGTGCATCGCAGCATCTATGAAAAGTTCGTCCAAATGGTTCTCGACGTTGTCAGGACCTTCGTCGTTGGTGATGGCTTAGATGAGAAGACAACCCATGGCCCTCTTATTCATGGCCGCGCAGTTGCCAAGTCTGCTGAGCATGTTGAAGATGCTCTTTCGAAGGGAGCCAAGCTTATTCACGGCGGCAAGCATCTGCCACACCTTGGTTCAAACTTTTTTGATCTTACCGTGTTGACTGATATGAAGCCTGGCATGAAGATCTGCAGCGAAGAGACTTTCGGGCCTGTGGCTGCGTTTTTTGCGTTTGATACCGAGGAAGAGGCTATCGAGCTTGCAAACGACACTGATGTTGGTCTCGGAGGCTATTTCTTCAGTAACAACGTCAACCGATGTTATCGAGTGGCTGAAGCTTTGGAAGTTGGTATGGTTGGTGTCAACAGTGGTGAGTGTCTCCCGTCCCTGAACCGTGCTTCAAATCGCTGACATGAATGTTAGGGGTGCTAAGCGACCCTGCCGCGCCTTTTGGTGGCATTAAGCAAAGCGGGTTTGGACGAGAAGGAAGCAAGTATGGTATAGATGAGTTTACAATCACAAAGATGATTATGGCAAACATCGACCCATGAGTTATGATTTAGGTTAGACAAAAGCTTGGCAGATATGGACTAAAAAATACCCAGAGGATGGTTATAGAGACAGGAGTGGCTCAAATGAATAAACTTGCTAATATTGATTGATCTGCAGGCCACATGCAAGTGAAGGGTGTACTGCGTAGTACTACCCCAAACGACTATCCAGACTCCCGGGCCCTGACTTACAGGGCGGGTTCTTCTTAACCGGATGCGGAATGTATGGACGTGACGCCAAAGCTCTACAGGGAAGGGGTTCAGTTAGACACTCAGAAGGCTTCAACACCAAGGATACCATAGTTTAGGATGAAGACAACAGTAGGATGGGAGACCAGATCCACTTGAGCAAGATCCCTCAAATTGGAGTGCATGAGATGAGCCACTTCACCGGGGGATCAGTTTTGCGTTGGTGCATAGATAAGCTCTATGAACGTCAAGCAGCAGTGGTACGATGCATTTCAAGTTACAATTTAGGTCCCTGTAGCTCTCTATGAGCACTTGTTCTATCGAGTAATTCATTACTAGTCCCGCGTTATTGCTTCTTAAGAATTCTCCCAACAGCCATTGTTGAGAATATGAAGCCATCGCCACAACCAAAAACCGTTTCAGCTCCTGGCCCGTGGTGTTCTCCGCACTTTCCTTGGCAGGGCAGGGTCCTCACTGCAGAGACAGGGTCTCTTGTAGATCTTGGATCGGGTGTTCGCGTTCGGCATTTAAACAGGCAAGATTCAGTGACCGGAAATGTTTATTCTGAGCAAGCGTTCCCCCGGTCCGGTCCGGACATATCTCGCCTCCAACAGGAACAAAGAAGATAAGTATTATTGATTGCCAGCCAGACCAGACCAGAATGTGGGGAAGCCGCCAGTGATATCGAAGACATGCATCCATGAATATCGACCGGGAACAATTGCCGGTCCCGCAATATGTCTACTCCAACAGTTCACGACTGGGGAAATTTAGTATGGCATATCTACTACGTACAGTTAACTTCAATGCCCAAGGTAGATTATTCATTAGCATTTACAGTATCAGCTTAGTTATTCTAGAGCATTCACTTCTTGAACCAGCTTCACCCTAAATTCATGGCTAGCTCTGGAGGTTCCCTCCGCAAGCACTTCACGCTTATCATCTCGATGAAAGCCAACACACCAAAAGTCAGCCTGCCATTACCCTAGGTACGTACAGTTGCATCAGGTGGCTAAATTTGGGGTTGTATCGTTGCTATGGAAAACCATGTCCGGTAAGATTTGTCGATGCGCTTACATGGCAGTTAACGCAGCAGGTGGGCATCCATGCACATGCAAGCTACCCAAGAGAGGTAGCAATGCCTGACCCAAACGAACTATAGTAGAACTTGACATCCATCCATGCCTGCCTGCCAAATCGAAGCTACCCCAGCCCACCCACTGTAAGCCAGCCTAGCCACCGGAACCGATATATCGGCTCCAGGAACCGAGAACCGAAACCTGCAGAACTCTTGCCCAAAATCGCTTAGCCAGTTAGGTTAGTCATCTCCATGTACGTACTTGACTAGGTACCTATGTACTGCTGCAAAGGACCTCCGATGCCAGCTCCGACTTAGCAATAAACCAGCTAGTCTATCATCCGGGACAGAGCTTCTGGTTTCAATGATAGAAAGATCACTCGATCGCTGATCGCTGATCGACAACTATGCAAGGTACGGCAATAAATTTGTACGCTAGAGGGGATGCACTGTCAAGAGGACGATGGACATCTGTCTCCAGCCCAGACAAACTTAGTACTCTGAATGGGGTTTGAAGAAACGTCACGACGAATGACTCTGCTTGCGCACTACTTTTTGACAATACCCAAGAATATGTGTGAACTTTCTCTGTTTACTGTGTCTGGCGTAACATCTTACAGCCTGGAGGTGTGTAATGAAAGCATATCCTTAACCTTTCATGTCTAATTCAGGGATTGAAGACGTCCTTACTTAGACTCGTCCTCCGCTAGAATGTTTTCCACCCTCTTGACCTTGTCCTCGGCCGTCTGCTTCTTGTCCGTTCTTTAAAAAGTCCCATGGTCAGTATAATCCCATAATCTAAATACCCATTGGTAATAGTAAAGATAAAGGTGGCTCGAACTCACCGGCTTCCAACTCTCATGGATGACTGAATCCTCACAACGCCGCGGCGATGCACAACGGCATGTGCCTTTCCCACAGCCGCCATGACCTCATCCCAGGTACCCTCTATGAAGCATCAGATTAGCTTGACGCACGCTTGTCTGTGAGTCGGTCATAGCCATAGCAGGTAGATAGCAGAAGAGCCATGACAGAAATGACGCACCAACTGTTGTACCAGCTGAGTGGAGAGTGTACTTCAGTCCACTCGCCTTCAGAACTTTCTGTACCTCTGCAATGTCCTCTGCGACCGAGACGGTTCCTGTTCCGATCTGTTGAGGTTAATATCAGCCCACGTACGACTATAAAGGCCTCAGTGGATGGACATGTATTTGCGACTGACAGGAAGAAGACAAAAGTCAACATAACACGACTCTGGCGTAGCGATACTTGCGTAGTCCATTTTGAAGGGTTGTGGATACTTTGATTGAATGATTGATGATATGTGGTTGAGCAAGGTGAAATAAGAGGGATCGAGGATACTTGAGGACTATGTACGGGTCTTGAAGTTAGAGGAGTAAACGCTCGCTGCCAATTGGCTGAGCCAACGTCAGAACCGACTTCATGATACTCAAATTACTGACAACATTACTACTAACAGTGGAGATTATTTTATGTACAATAGATCATAATCATTCGAGTGAGGTTATTCACGATTGAGACAGCATAATTACTCAACGAGGCATCTCCGTGCCTTTCTATTCGAGGATCTATCTTCAAGATGAGATAAGGGTATACCATCCGTTTAGTGGGTCAATCTTTCCAAGTCTAATAAAGTATGCTAATATTTAGCCCCATGCTTATCCTCAAATTCAATTTATGAAAACGCAAGCTTGCTATCCCAAACGCCTCGCTATATGCCCATGTATGTGACCGAACCGGATTAAACGGCAGGTCATGTCAAACCTGTGTAAAGAATGGTGGAATGTGTGTGCATCGAAAAGTGAAGACAAAGGAATTGTGTTTTAAATGCTCATATGCTTTCTGTGCTGGAAGTTTGTTTATACCAACAGCACGGCGGCGGCGACAAAGGCGGTTAGGGCAACCATGCCGACTTGCCTGTCAGTGGTGCTGCCTATGGAAGAGTCTGAGACCTTCTCACGCCCAGTAGGGTTAGAGATGCCGTTCATCTTGTCAGTCACAGCAAGAACCTGGCCCTTCTCGAACATGTCGACGAGCACAAAGTTGGGGGCAGTACTCCACTCCTGTCGGCATTCCTGAAGGTGCTTGCCCAACTCGCCATCCTGGCTGGTACCGTCGCTGTTGACGAGATCGATATTCTCAGTGTCAGGGACGAACAGATCGGTGTTGGTTGCGAGGCTCTGGTACTTGAAGTGGTTGACAAGACTCATGTAGCCGCTAGACAGGCCTGAAGAGGCATCTTTGATCTTAGAAGGGCGGTTGACGGTACAGTTGAAGCCGGTGAGGGCAGGAACCTCGAATGCTGTCTCAAAGACGTAGTCGAACTCGGGCATCAGGTAGGGATACTCTGTCGAAGCGTCGATGTTGGTGACGAATGTGACGAGACGCGTGCTGTTACCAATCATGGACTTGAGGGTTGGCCACTCGGTGGTGGCTTCCTGGCTGGTGGGTGCGTAAGCCAGTTCAGCAATGCCAGAGCCGTTGATAGCCTTTCCAAACTCATCAGGCTTGGCATTATCAGAGTTTACAAGAAGAAGAGTGACGACCTCGTTCTTGTTCGCGTTCATCCAGACATTAATTCTGGACAACCAGTCCTCGAGCGGGCCGGCATCGAGAATATCACACGAAGTGTGACATAGGCGAAGGGTGCTGTTCTCTTTGTGCACTTGAGCCTGGAGCAGACGAAGACCAGCGTCGAGGGCATCTGTGGCGTTGAAGTTCTGGTTACCTGCGGCGGCAAGTCCCTTGTCGCCATCTCGTAGAAAAGAGCTTCCGTGAGCGCCCATATGTGTGATGTTGTTGTAGTTGCGGTTGCACAGATCCGGAGAGTTGTTGCATGCTGTTGAAGAGCCAGAGCCAGACCCTGAGTTTGATTGTGGGAAAGCATAGACGGCTGAAGTGGCAGCGAGGACTCCAGCCACGACGGAGCGAAGTGAAGGATGAAGCATTTTGATAGATTTCTGATATATGTTCGATTTATCGAGAGTTTATATGCTGATTGAGTTAGCAGATAAGGAAATGATGAGAATACAGAAAGTTGATAAATAAGAGACAGGAAACAAATCTAAAGAAGGAAGGATGGGATTAATAAACTATGAAACAAAGAAAAGCATTGAACAATGAAGTAGGTAAGTAGGCGGCTGGCAGTGGAGGTCCCGTCAGGATGGATCCATCCTGTAGGTCTAGGCATAGGGGGATGGATGAGATGGATGGATAGGTGTTGTCCGTGCTCTCAAGCTGACGTCGCCCCGGTCCAATTTTTTGGTGGTTGGGGCTTAGTGACAGCGAACCAAAACAGCCCAAGACCCTGAAGATCCACTAACTTGGGCGCTGGAATGATCGTCAAACGAGCGAAAGCCAAGCCAAGACAAGACAGACGGGCCTGGTCTCGGGTGGCCGATGCTGCGCCCCTTGAGACGTCAGCAGTGGAGATGCGTTTCCTGTAGGTTAGTGTTGTGTTACGCTTCAAACGCCTACGAGACAGAGCTAAGAATATACAGTATTTGATTGCTGCAGTATCGTAAATAGAGTTCTGCTTGACAGTCGCTTGAGATACAGTTTGAGATTTTTGCTGTCCTGTTACGGATAGACATATATCTATCTCTGCTAAAGCAAATAGATTGAAGTTTTATGCTCCATCATACACACGCGTTATGCCTGGCTGGCCAGCATTAACAGATCGACATAGAATACTGAACCCCAACCATCGATTACCGACTACTACAACCACCACGTTTTGGAATACGGCATCCAACAAGAGACACCCGGCGCATCATACATCACAGTTAGGTGACTTATTGCAAGACACCAAGCAAAGATAGCAAATGCGAGAGCTGGCTGAAGCCATGTGCCCTCTACATTCCCGGCCATCAAAAACGCCTCGCATCTCGTTTGTCTACTCAAATTTAAATTCCTTGTATCCAATCTTAACACCCCTTTACGATTCATTCTCTATAAAGAATAAAATAAAATAAAATAAAATGTCTTCACAATCTTTCTTACACTACCGATCCAGATCGTCATATTCATAATATCCAACCTCTTTCCTGTTCGTGTTGTTGTGATGATCTCATGTGGTGGCGGCGGCGGCGGGAGGCTGAGCATAAAAACGTTTTGGAGGGGCTTCTATTTTTATCCTTTTTGTGCCACTTCACTTAGCGAGCTAGTGATCGGCGACCTCTAGGACTTGACTTGGCGGCTCAAAATTTTGACCACATCACGAGTAATCGAGGTCGAGACCACTCAGCACGTAGAGAGACAAGGTCTTGTCGTATGTATCGGTACGAGGATCAACAGATGTATTCGCCACCGACGGATTATTATTTTCTTAGCAAGCTTCAGAAATCTAAAATCTCTGATGCAGCCTCAGTAGCATTTTTCCTTATCCTAATAGTCAAACAAACAAACGATTCTTCCTATCCATTGCCTCCTGACTAGTATATACCTCTGGCTTACTCAGGATCTCCGTATTCTTCCTTCTTCTCCGCAGAAGCCGCAGCCTCAATATCCTTCAGTTGCTTCTTACCCTCCTCTGTTGTAGCATCAATAATTTGCTCCTCCAAACTCAGAATGTTGGCCTGTCAACCGATTCGTTAGCCCACGTGCCATAACCTTGTCTGCGATTGCTATGCAACTTACCTCGCCAAAGAGACCCACGAGCTCCTCGGCCTCGTCAATCTTCATGTCGCCCAGCACCTTGTTCACCTCGTCCAGGTTACCCGTCTCCAGAGCCTTGCGCATTTCAGGCTTGAAAGTCTCGAAGATCTTCCGTGCTTCCTGCTCCTCGGGGTCCTCGCTGTCCGCCGCAGGCACCTTGATATTGATGACAGTGCCAGGCTCTACCGCGTGCAGTTGGATTTGCTCGACACCATCCGTTTGGCCTTCCTTGGCTCGTTCGGCTAGAATCTCCCTGGAACGGGTCCGAATCTTCATGTATGTCTCTTGCACATCCTTGTAGAATACACCCTGTGCTTGGTGTCCCTTGGTTGTGATACGTTTGAAGAAAAGCCCAACACCATCCTTGCCAAGAGCCCGGCAGTACTGCAAAAGCAGAGCCTGGTGCACTAATTGTCGCGAAAGCTCATCCTTGTTTTCCAGGGCGGCATCAAAGGCCTGAACCAGAAGACCATCAGTCTCCTTCTCAACTAACAGCTGGGGATTCTGGGACAGGAATTGAAGACTCGCGCCGTAGTCGTTTGCTTTGATGGTACCAAACTTCTTTCCGGCTGGTGAAGATTCGATATCGGCGTCATCGTCCACCTTGACTTCCTGACCTCCAGATCCCGAGCTCGACGAGGCTCCAGCGAAGCTAGGGTTCAACAGCTCCACCTGTGTAGGCTCCTTCTTTTCTTCGGGCTTTGACTTGGCAACGTGCGAACTGTCAAAACCGGTGTGAATGCCCTCACTGGTAATCTTTCGACTTTCTTCCTTCTCCAGCTCCGCCAACTTAGCTACCAGCTCTTTCTGCAGGTCCGTGACCTTATCCTCGTGTGTCTGAATCTCAGCAATCATAGCCTCGTATCTGTTGTCAGGCTTCTTCTCGTCCAAAGCCTTGTTGACTTGGTCCAGGAGAGTGGCCATCATCTTTGTATACGACGGCTGCTCCTTCTCCTGGGTATAGACACCCTCGGGTGGCGGAGGCGGTTTGTCATCTTTGGGGTTTCCAGCTGACTCCATGACGGCCTGGAAGGCAACTTCTGCGGGGTTTCGGGTGGCAGCCTCGGAGGCATGGGCTCGCAGCGATGCCAATAGCCCTGAAATGCGCTTGATCAATCCATCGTTAACAACACGCTCATACTTGTAGGTATCGATCTGTAGCTTCCGGTGCTGTCGCTCCTGGTGAATCTGGTTCTGCTTCGCGCGGATGAATGATCGCTTGTCGACATTGGGGTGCACTTCGATGTCGGAGTCATCGCTGAGCTCCAGGGCGTCCCATTTACTGTAATCAACAGGCATTTTGGCTGCTTTCTGTTTAAGTCGTCAGAAGGGCCAAAGGTGTAGGGTTTAAGAGGAAGGCCTTGGGAGTGGAAGCTTCGAGATCTTGCTTGAGCTCTGCCATGATGGCGGGGTGATTCGATCACTACCTACCCCACCACAGTGCTAGTGTTGGTTGTGGCGGAACGTGGCTCCCTTCCACACCAGCCACAACACCTGAGAAGTCAAATCACGATGGGCAAAAGATATAACACCACAAACACGGTATCGAACGAATATAGGTTTGCGTGGATCTATGACCCTCCTTCGATTTTCCCCTCCATAGGTAGTTAGTGACCCCATAAGCAAAAGTACGCCTTCGCTAAATGTACGATACGATCTAGGCTATTTGTTGTACACAAAGTTATTGACGGGTTCCAAAACACCTTCCTTATTCTAGCATGTTCCACCTCGTCCAAAAAATCATCATTCAATGCTTCTCCATGGTTTTCTGTGAGCCCTGAGCAGTCGTCCTGTCCGCCTACGACATCGTCTTCATGAAGTCGTCCAGATCGAAACTCTCCTCGTACTGCTTGTTATCCCAGAGTTCTCCCAAATCATCTAGCCACGCCTTCTTTCCTGGCGCGCGGACATCACCCGTTTCGATATCAACCATATCCTCTTCTCTTCCTTCTATGTTGGTCTTCTCCTTGTCAGCCAGGAGGTTTGGTGCGGCGTCTCCAACGTTGAATAGATCCAGAATCTGATCTGTGTCCATCGTTGAGAGGCCAGCATTCTGTTGGTTCACAACAGTGGATGCGACATCGATCTTGAACCGTTGGAGGTTCAGAATCTTTTCCTCTAGAGTTCCACGTGTAATGAGGCGGTACACATTGACCACCTTCTTTTGACCGATACGATGGGCTCGGTCCATGGCCTGTAGATCCTTTTGGGGATTCCAATCATGCTCCACGAAGATAACGGTATCAGCTCCTGTCAAGTTCAATCCAAGCCCTCCAACGCTTGTTGTCAACAAAAGCACGTCGTACGACGGGTCGCTGTTGAACTTGTTGACAATGTCTTGTCGCTTGTTAGCTTCAACAGAACCGTCGAGTCGGAGGTGAGATACTGAAGGTAGCAACTCCTTCAGGACCTTGTTTTGCACCATGTCAAGCATTTCCTTCATTTGACAAAAGATGAGTGCACGGTGGGGTTTAATAGGCTGATAGAGAGGATCATTTGTCTCAGTACCTTCAACACCAATACCACAATCCACCAGTAGGTCTCTGAGAGCGGTCAGCTTAGGTGCGTGTTGCGCGTCCTCAACTGAGGTTCCTTGTTTGGCAAGAATCTTCTGTGTCTCGTCGTAAAAAGTGCTGCCTGGTTTCATCACCATGGCCGGCGAGTTGCACAGCTTTCGCATATACTGTAGCGCTTGGAAGATGTGCTGTTTGGCTTCCTTGTCTTCTCGGCCCGCTTCCGCCTGAATCTTCTTGCCTTGTTTCTTTGTGAAATCTTCAAAGAGCTTTTGCTGCAGATCGCTCAGGTCGCAATAGTAGTTCTGCAAGATCTTTGGTGGGAGATCGTTCAAAACCTCTTCCTTAAGACGCCGCAGCAAGAACGGAAGTACTTGCTTGTGGAGTGCTTCAATTGCCAAGGCACCCGCTTCCTGTTCCTTTGACGATGCCTTACTAAATCGGCTTGCAGCAATGGGCTTTGCAAACCGATCCAAAAAGACCTTCTCGGCACCCAAGAAGCCGGGCATCAAAAAGTCAAACAGAGACCAAAGTTCCAGGACGTTATTCTGAATAGGGGTACCTGTAAGGATAAGGCGATGATTGCTAGCTAGCCTCTTGACTGCCTGTGTGATCTTAGCTTTGGGGTTCTTGATCAGATGGCCTTCGTCCAGCACAACATAGTTCCAACTATGCTTATCGAGGACTTCCGCATCGTTGCGGCATACATCGTAAGATGTGACCACGATGTCAGTCTCGCCAAGCCTGTCTTTCATCGCCTTTCTCTCTGCCGGCGGTCCGACATACGCGGTCACGCTCAAAAACGGTGCATATGTCTTGATTTCTTGTTGCCAATGTCCTGAAAGCGTGGGTGGACAGACAATAAGTGAAGGCAACCTGCGGACATCCGGTGCCTGTGTCTTGGCAAACTCTTCGGCACGCTGGTGGTGATCGCTTGCTACGATACAGAGGGTCTGCAGGGTCTTGCCTAGACCCATATCGTCACAAAGAATACCATGCAGGTGATACTTGTTGAGGAAATTGAGCCAGTTGACGCCCTCTTGTTGGTACGATCGTAGTTCAGCCTTGATGGCCACGGGAATTTGGAACTGCTCTACCTTCTTCGGGTCCAAGAGTTGGGCGATGAATGTTCTTTCACGGTCTCGTCCCTTGAGCAACTCCTCCGACAAGCCAGGCGGATCTGGAATTCCAGCCTCGAGGGGGACAAGTTTAACCAGTGTAGCAAAAGATGTTGTTGCGATTAGGCGAATTTCATTGTCAGAGTCGCTCATTCGTCCCAGAACCGGTACAATCAAGAAAATGACATAGGGCAGGATAGCATCTCCCATCACAGCAATCAGATGATAAATGACTTCGACTGCACCTTGTCGGAAGTTGAGATCAACAGGATTATTGATCGATGGGAGGACCTTTTCAACGAGTGCAGTCATGCCTTCTACGGTCATGACACTGCAGATCGTCGCCATACACTTAGCGGCCATGTATCGGAAGACTGAGAGCTCCGAGTGCAGGGCTTTGATAACGAGGGGCATCATTTGCATGATGAAAGGCTGCAGAGCCTTGTCAAGCGTCGGCGTCATTGTGCGGATGACAGACATGGCATCGACAATCTCCTGCCCAAAGGTCTGTTCAGGGTCCTTGGCCTCTGTTGGTAAGTTGTCAGGGGAAAAAGCTCGGAGAAGAGGCTCTTCCATGAAGGTGCGGAGGCTAGGTACGGTTTCAAGCAAGTTGGCGCCGTAGGTTCTAGAGAGAATCTCGAGTGCTTCTTTTGCGCCTCGTCGAGTAATACGGGCGGCCTTAGCTTCGCGAGCCCATTTGGCAGCGTCTGGGTGATCGACACGATCTTCCTCCTTCTGCATTGACAAGACACAATCAGTCTTGCTGGCGTGAACCGGGAATTCGGGAGTTTCTGCAACTTCGACGCAGGAAAACTTGACCAAATTAGATACGACTTTATCGGCTGGTCCCTTTCGGCCCTTCTCAGTGAACAATTGTACAAGTCGTGCAATAGTGTCGGCTGACCGGACTTGGAGTTGCTGGTTCTCTTCCGTCTTGACAGAGTCCATAATACCCTTGATCAATGGGCTGGGTTTCTTTGGAAGTACCTTCATGCCAACGATGGCACATGCCGCTGCTGCCTTGACACGAATGTCACGAGCTGCCTTAACAGTCTTGGCTTCTTCAATCGCCAAGATGGTCATATTGCGAGCGTCGGATAGTTGTTGACTCGCAATGAGGCGTTGGCCAGGGGGCATGGCCTTCTTCAGCTTCTCGTAGTCATCGCCTATGCACTTCTCCGCAGTCGTGATAGAAAAGGCATTCGGGCCAGCTTCAGCTTCTCCTTGGACTACAACAGGCAGAATCGGAAGCTTGCTGTTTGAAACCTTGCCGTGATCTCTGAAGAGGTGGATCAGCTGCTGGCATTGCGTCCTGACTCGCTGGATGAAGTTGACAAGATCCCTATACGCGGCCGGTCGTTCTGAATCGATTATGCGCTGAAGGCTCTCCAGGTAGCGAGGGGGATCGTTCAATTGTTTGCCGTTGCTTGCATATTCATCGATGATTACGCAGGCGATCATCTGGCTGGATGAAAATGCTGATCCAAGGCCAGGGATCAACAATGCATCGTAATCGTCCAGGCTGGATGCAGGGACTCGAGACATGATGAAACCCATTGCCTTGGCAGCTGAAACGCGAGAGCGGATCAACACATCCATACCAACAAGATCCACATCGCCTTGCATCATGTGGCCATCGACGTCGTGAGTAAGGCTGGTTGTAGGGGTATCATCGACCTTAGTGGACTTTCGCCTGCGTTTGGGGGCACGATCAGAGCCGTCAGGTGAAGACGGTTTGCGGGGTGTGTGCTGGGTAACTCCAGGCATACTATACGTGCCACCAGATGGCTTTTGAAAGAGTGTGGCATTCATCGGGATCGGGTTTCTCGAAACACCAATTGGGTGTAGAGTCAGCTGCATCATAGGATCGATGTGGGCAGCAAACTCATCAGCGAGAACATCAGGTTTACCAGCCAGAGATTCAACCAGGGAAGTCCATAAATCCAAAGACATGTTGAGGGCATCTCTGTCTCTTTCGACAAGAATGTTCTGGAAGATCAATCGAAGGATCCTTCCCTTGAGCCAACCTTGAGAAGTCTCTGCATCCAGTTTGGCGAAGGTCGACAACGCCTTCAAGACAGCCACACGTACCGATGTAATGGTATGGCGCAAGAAAGGGTAGAGTCTAGGGACGAGTAGGGTAAATGACCGCTCCTCATCTTGAGCAGCCGATGCCTTCATTGCCTCGAGGACCTCAGGGAAGCCACAGAGGGTAGCAAGGAGATCCATAATACGGCCGGTACTGGCGCTCAGGTCATCACCAAGATTTGAGAGACTTTCCCAGATTATGTTAACGAGCCCCTCAAGCTGTGCGGGTCGTAATGTGACGAATTCTTTTGCCATTGGAATCAACGTCGCGGCACTGACAGAACGGACATCGTCATCCATGTCGCCCAGACCTTTCATCACGGTCTTGATGATACCATCGATCATGTCGCTGTCTTGGAGAAGGAGGTCTTTTCTGACCGCAACGACATATCTCAACCCAATCATGCCGCCATGGCACACAGACCAGACCGGCCGATCAAGCTTGAGATCCTCTTGCATCACCATCCTGTAAAGAATTTTGAATGTGTCATAAACAGAGGATGAAGGGAGATGTTTTAAAACGGATCCAAGCGACTGTCCAATTGTCTCCCGAATTGGTGCCACCGAGGTATCAGAGCTGTAGTCAGTAAAGCGATCAAGCATCAGTACACAGCACAAACGGCAGGCCATGTCGTCGAGCCATTTCTGGTTGAGGACATCATTCTCCGCTCTTGTTTTGTTGCGTAGTCTTCCAGCACCTCCGCCATGCACTCGAATAACTTCGCGCAGGCCCATGGCAGCTCCATGTCTGGTTTCCCAGGAAGTGTCGAATAAGTCCACTTTCAAAAAGTCGCACAATCGGTCGTATGGCCACTCAGCGCCTTCCATGGTCTCCTCTGCTTCTAGCTCAGATTTGATGGGGATCACAGGCCCTTTGAACTCGCTCACAACTTTAGTGTCTTCATCAACATCGGCGGGGCGATCGAGATTGAAATATTCGTTGACTTTGCTGTTCTTCTTGGCATCTCCGTCTGGCATGGGTGCGTCTTCGCCAAGGTTATCAGATCCTGATGTCATTGAACGTCTGACAGAGAGATCCCCAAATCCCCCCTTGCCTTGAGATGCTTTCATTGCCTCTCTTTTGCGCTTTCGTTTCAGCACATTGAGTTGCCGGGAACTCAGCTGAGACTCTTCAGGCGCATGTGATTGTCCGCCAACTCCTTCAGCGCGGCTGTGTCCGTGGCCATTGGTAGTGTCCATCGGGGTCATAGGGGCCGCATGGTTGTCGCTGCCTGTATAGGCAATTTCCTCGTCCTCGTACTTCCTTCCGAGTAGACCCAGCCGTCCGTTGAGCGTCTTCTTTTGGTGTGTAAGTCGCGCTTGCGGATCAAGTGCTGCTAGTCCATACTCAATGCCACCTCCACGTAGCAGTTCTTTGCCGTATTTGAGAATCATCTCAACATTGAGCGAATCTAGCTTGAAGAGTCCACCATCGGAAGGCATCGATTTTGCATCGTCATCTTCTTCTTCTTCCTCCTCCTTCTTGATGTGTCCGTTTTCAGGAACGGGCTCCTCCTTGGGCTCCTCCTTCTTTGGCTCCTCGGGGGCATCTTCAGAGTTTGGGTCGTAAATAGGGGCATGTTCCACGATTTTGCCAATGGCAGAAGCAGCGGTTCTCCTTGTCTCCCATTCTTTATGTCTCAGATAGGGCACGACGCGGGAGAGAAGATTAAACAATTCATCGGGGTGTTGCTTTTGCCAATCAGCGAGCTGATTGACAGCAGTATCACGAATTAGTCTCGTGCTCCCCGTTTCGAGGATACTATGTATCTGTTAGTCTCTGTCTCATGTAACACAAGTGAGGTGAGGTTGGAAGCGTTGAGCAGTGCTTTGAGACGAAGAAACGTCCAATAATTCTATGTATCAGGGTATTTCATGCTCTTCCACCTTCGATGTGAGGTATTCAAGGACACTTACGTGACTAATCTGTCAAGTCTAGGAATAATATTAGCATACCAGAGCAGAATGATTGAGACAGCAGGGGAAACTTACCTTGAGGCCATTGTATGTATTAGTTGGGGGTAATATTAAACTCGTATCATAACATCTCGATCGCTGCATCACAAGTATTAGTTTGTGGGCTTCTTATGCAATAAAGATTCAGGCCATCAAATCAAGCCGATGGCTTTGATGTTGTGCCAATATAGTATCCGGCGCGGCGGGATCGTGTAGCGCGACGCGATGGGATGTAGTGGGTCGTCGGGAGTGAGATGCATGTATCCGGTAGACAAGACTGAAGAAGACAAGGCACAGTAGAATAAGGAAACTTGGTTCAGCAAACACCACTCTCGATTTGGTATTCGAGTGATGGAGATTGAAGAAAAATAAAGGAAAGGATGACAAAGAATCAAGTGATTTGAGGAAGTGCAGATAATTTATAAAATAAATTATTATAAAATAAAAAAGGCAGCGAATCATGTAGGTATACATGACGCAGTGTGGGGGAAACCATATCAAGGGATCATAAGATGCGGTTTAGAAAGGGGAAGAGTGTTTGAATGAAGTGCATTACATCAAATCACTTACCAGGTGAGTTGGTGATAAAAGAAAATGGCGGCGTTAAGCCTTCAGGGCCCAATGCGCACCACGGTGATGGAGTTTGTTGCAAGGCCCAGCAAACTTAGAAGTTGAGGACAGTCAATTGCAGAATCGAGATGTTGCTTGCCGAAGGTGCCGGCCTAATCGAACTGGTAGAAATATCCCAATCCCCCTGTCTAGACTGCATGCAGCATCGGCACTTAAAGTCAGATTAGGGTGGATGTGGTGATGTTATGCAGAGGGATTCGCTGCAATGAGACGTAGCCGATCAGTCGTGACGATGGTCGGCAGTTTTGAGTCTCCAAATGGCTCCGGTTGGCCGGGTTGCAGGGTGCTCAGAAAGGCTGGGGATGGATGGGGCAAAGATGACTTGAATTGGATTGGATGGCCAAGTGTTCGTTTGCTGTATATAATAGCAGTCAATAGGGGGGGAAATCGACCGGGTATAAAAAGATAATTGAATAAAAGTGGGTGCAGCTTAAGTTTGTTGTTGTACTGGAAGCTTGCGATTGCCTGGATAGGCGGGAGAGGTGCTTTTCTTTGGTCGTGGTTGCTCCTACCGCTTGCGCAAGCTGCTGTGGTTCCGGGTGGCCAGCTGGGAAAATCGGGGTGGAGGGCAGGCCGGGTCTTCTATAAGTGAGTGCTTGTATTTTTATACACGCGGCGCGGCTTTGGGAAGCACGGCCAACGGTTTCTTTCGTTGCGCTCGCTTAATTTCCCTCTTGCCTGTTAGCGTCATTAATCTGCCCCTGCTCTTTTTCTTGTCTCTTTTTTCCCGGCTTGCCTTTGGTCAACAACATCCAAGCTTATCCACTTTGAGCTCAAATCGATAGGCAGGCCCACTTCAGGTGTGGCCCGGCCGTACTAAGGACAGTAAGGCAGCACCAGCCTCACGGCGATCTTTGCTGATGGCAGTGAGAGGGCATTCACAAGTCAGGGCTCGGTTTAATAGTTAATCCGACTTTGACTTGCATTTGTCGCTATCTAATTGGCTGTCTTCTTTGCTACCCTATGCCCAGTATTCACAAGCCAGGCTGCAGCTTATATCCCGTCCTTTTTTCTTTGGTTTTATTTATCTATAGCTTTCAGTAATCGGTGATTCTGTCAGAGAGTTATTTATTTAAACTATACTCTGTTCAGTCGCCATGGGCGGCTATTCTCCTTGAATGTTAAATTATGGAATATCAGCTGCTTTCTCATCACACACCGCGATAATGAAAACCTACTTTGGTATATATTATGGCTATCGACGGTAAACTTTCTCGTTCTTGGAGATAACATCAAAACCCTAACACCTTTTTACATGAAGTTGCCGCGTAAGTTTAATAGAAAAGTCAAGCGTAAGATCCCCATAAATAAATAACTCAGCAGCGCATATAAATGCCCTGCTTCTGATCTTAGTCTGGTATACTTCAAATTTGGGGTTTCAATGAAGTTAACGCGATAACCATGCGCACGTTGAAACCACACGTCATAGCTAGGTACCTTAGTACCTAGTACGTAGACATACAGCGCTTCACCCAAGCAGTAAGTTTCAGGCTGCGACAAATGGAGAGCTTCTTATTCCAGCAGGTGCAAGGAAATGCAACAAGAATTGTGTCTGCCTGAATGAGTTAGTAGGCGTTATCATGGAAGGGCGATCATGTTAAAAACTGATTAATATGTAGATACTTGAGTTGATATATCTGATGAGCCATTTGGATCGCTGACAAGGATGGATGGTATGATAAGGTAGGGACATTGCCTAGGTACTAACCAACTAGGTAGAATGACCAAGCTTCCTTTCGAGACGTCAAAGCACAGACCAAAACGCAGACGGGAAGGAACAATGTCCCATATAGCGCCTAGCTTCTAAGGCAGCAACCGCGCAACAACGCGCCAATGCCAACCACTTTCCCAAGCCGACGCGTCGAATCGCATCAAGTCGCCTACAACAGCTGTAAATCGCATAATCAATCGAGCCTGTGCAGCCTCTTGTAGCTCAATCACCCTGACCTCTCGCATGTTGCGCAGGAGCGCCGGCGCAGTTAATCATGTATATTAAGCAAATCATCATTCAGGGCTTCAAAAGGTACGTTCATTGGCATTGTTGGGTTGCTCATCTTCCCCTCCATCCCCGAATTGTCACTGCTAACACTGCGATAGCTACAAGGACCAAACAGTCATCGAGCCATTCTCATCAAAGACTAATGTCATTGTCGGTCGCAATGGTTCTGGAAAAAGTAACTTCTTCGCAGCCATTCGCTTTGTCCTGAGCGATGCGTACACACAAATGAGTCGCGAAGAGCGGCAGGGCCTCCTTCACGAAGGTTCAGGCTCTGCCGTCATGTCGGCATACGTCGAAATTATCTTCGACAACAGCGACGATCGATTTCCGACCGGCAACAAAGAGGTCATCCTGCGCCGCACAATCGGCTTGAAGAAAGACGAATATTCCGTTGACCGAAAGGTTGTCACCAAGGCCGATGTCATGAACCTGCTCGAAGCCGCCGGATTTTCGCGATCGAATCCATACTACATTGTGCCTCAGGGACGAGTCACTGCCTTGACCAACATGAAGGAGTCTGACAGACTTAATCTATTGAAGGAGGTGGCGGGAACTCAGGTGTATGAGACACGCCGCGCAGAGTCGCTCAAAATTATGAACGAGACAAACAACAAGCGAGAAAAGATCGACGAACTTCTGGAATACATCAAGGAAAGACTTGGTGAGCTTGAGGAAGAAAAGGAAGAACTCAGAGGGTTCCAGGACAAGGACAGAGAGAGACGATGCCTCGAATACGCCTACTACCACAACATCCAACTCGGAATTCAAGCGGCTCTGGAGGAACTCGATAATGCCCGTCAAGATGGCATCGATAGCTCTGACACCAACCGAGTAGAGTTTTCTCAAGGTGAAAGGGCGATCTCAAGGCTTGACTCGGAAATCCACAAGCTTCAGAGAGAAATGGAGCTTCTGCAGATCGACCGGCGACAACTTGAAGAGGATAGGCGCGAAGGCGCGAAGACTATGGCTAAAGCTGAGATGAAGGCTAAGAACTTGAAAGAAGGCCAATCTGCACAAGAGCAAGCACGAAACCAACATGCCGCTGATCTTGAAGCGGTGCAGAACGACATAGCATCTAAAGAACAGCAGCTTTCAACTATTGTGCCGGCCTATAACCAAAAGAAACAGGAAGAGGACGAAGTTAAACGGCAACTTGACCACGCCGAAGCCACACGTAACCGCCTGTTTGCTAAGCAGAGCCGTGGCACCCAGTTTAGAAACAAAACGGAACGTGATGCCTGGCTACGGAAGGAGATTCAAGAACTTGAGCTCAACATCAGCACCCAAAAAGCCAACAAAATTGACGCAGATGAAGAAGTTGAAAGGGTCCGCGAATCAATTGCCCAGGCCGAGCAAAATGTGACTGATCTGCGAAACCGATTGCAAAACTTCAATGGTGAGAGAACAGCTCTCGAAGAGGAAGTGGTGAAGGCCAGAGACGTTATGGACAAGCTCAACGACGAGCGAAAACTTGTCAGACGTGAAGATGACAAACTAAACTCAGTCATAACCAATGCTCGAGAACAGAAAGAGAAAGCTGAACGTGAGTTGGCACACACCATGGATGGTGCCACTGCACGTGGCTTGGCGACGATCCGACGGTTGAAGCAGGAGCGTGATATCCCAGGAGCATATGGGACACTGGCAGAGCTTCTCGAAGTTGGCGATGCCTACAGACTTCCTGTAGAGCAGATTGCTGGCACTAGTCTCTTCCACTATGTTGTTGACAACGCAGACACAGCCACTTATCTCGCAGACACCTTGTATCGACAACAAGGAGGCCGAGTCACATTCATGCCTCTCGCCCAATTACGTCCTCGGCAGATTAAGCTTCCTAGGTCCAATGACGCTGTGCCTCTTCTAAGTAAGATCACTTACGATCAAGAGTACGAGAAGGCCTTCCAGCAAGTCTTTGGAAAGGTTGTTGTCTGCCCGAATCTGACAGTGGCAAGCCAATATGCAAGAAGCCATGGCGTTGACGGCATCACTGCTGAAGGCGACACAACCAATAAGAGGGGTGCCATGACTGGTGGGTATATCGATCCTCGGAAGTCACGCTTACAAGCCGTCCAGGCTGTGAACAAAGCGAGGGATGAATATGAAAGCTTAGTGGCCCAGTCTCGTGATATCCGAAAGCAGATCGAGCTCAAGGATCAAGAGATCACAGCTGCCATGTCAGAACGACAGAGGGTCGAGGAGAGACTAAGGCAGGCTGTCGATGGGCTTGAGCCTTTAAGACACGAAGTGATCAACAAGTCAAAGCATCTCGAGAATGAGCGGAGCCACCTCGATGCAGCCGTCAGGCGTCGAGATGCGGTCGAGAAAAACATGAATAGTTTCTTGGAAGATCTTGCTGGTCATGAATCTGAACTTCAGTTCGACTTTAAGAAGAGTCTGACATCTGCTGAAGAACGTCAGCTGGAACAACTCGGAAACAGCATTCAGGAACTTCAAAAGCAATGGAACGAGCTCAGCCGAGCCCGTCGTGATCTGGAACGACAGAAGCAGCTCCTTGAGGTGGATCTCCGTTCAAATCTGCAGATGAAGCTTGATCAGCTCAACAGCCAGGCCTTTGAAGATTCGACATCTGGATCCTCAGGAGGTGGATTGAAGGAGGCCCAAAGAGAACTCAGGAAGGCTCAAAAGGCCCAGAAAGCCTTCGAGGCAAGTCTTCAGGAGCTCGAGACCAAAATGGATGATGCACAAGCCCGCCTTGAGGAAATCGAGAACGACAGGGCTCAGCGAGAGCAGGCGCAGCAGGAGATATCCGCGAGGATCGAGAAGCAACAGAAGAGGATGGACAGGAGCCTCCGAAGGAAAGCCGTCCTCACGACACAAGCTGCGGAGTGTGCCCAGACTATTCGTGATCTCGGTGTTCTTCCTGAAGAAGCCTTCGACAAGTATGAGAACATGGACCCTGGTCAAGTAAGTATTACGTATCCCTGATTCAATAGGAAGTGACTAATTCGTCGCAGGTCTCAACCAAGATCAAGAAGGTGAACGACGCACTGAAGAAATACAAGCATGTCAACAAGAAAGCTTTTGAGCAATACAACAGCTTCACAACTCAGCAAGAACAGCTGATGAAACGACGAAAAGAGTTGGATGACTCTCAGGGCTCGATTGAGGAACTTGTTGAGCATCTTGATCGCCGAAAGGATGAGGCCATTGAGCGTACGTTCAAGCAAGTCTCCAAGGAATTCTCGACCATATTTGGCAAGTTGGTGCCTGCTGGCCATGGCCGTCTGGTCATTCAACGACGGTCAGATCGCCGCCAAGAACCCGCCGATGAATCAGACGCAGAGGCGCGGGTTGAAAACTATACTGGTGTAGGAATCAGTGTATCGTTCAACTCAAAGCACCTTGACGAGCAGCAGAAAATTCAACAGCTCAGCGGTGGTCAGAAGAGTAAGCTATTTCAGACTCCTTTCGCGGTTTTGATCACTAACGTAAACAGGTTTATGTGCTCTTTGCCTCATTTTCGCCCTCCAGGCTACCGAGAGTAGTCCCATGGTCATCTTCGATGAGGTGGACGCCAACCTGGATGCCCAATACCGTACAGCTGTTGCGGCTCTTCTTGACTCCATCTCCAACGAGATTGGTACTCAGTTCATTTGCACTACTTTCCGACCTGAGATTGTTCATGTCGCAGACAAATGCTACGGCGTAACGTTCCGCAACAAAACCAGTTCAATCGACTGTGTGAGCACGGAGCAGGCACTTGAATTCGTTGAGGGTCAAGCGAAGCCTGCTTAAGCGGATGGACTGTAGTGAATAGGACTGTATGTAAAACTGTGCATGGATATGGTTGGACTGGCGTTGGGTGGCTCAAGACCTATCCCTTATGCGACTACGAAGAGATTTCCTTTGGGTGCTTTCTTGCCTGTTATTTCTTTGAGAGACCGAAGTTATACATCATGCTTTCAGCGGCCTTGTTGGGACGATAAAGCTATCTGACTCCCTGATGCATACGCGGACACCGCTTGGTGAAGCTATGAATATTACAGACTTTTCTGTTACCTAGTTGATGTGATTGATGTACGTCATATTGGCAGCTTGCCGCGAGGGCAAGCAATCTATGATATAAACGCAAAGTAACATGTCTTGACATCTTGATTCATCTGTACAGCAAGTATACATGGTAATTATACACGCAGCATTCGTACTGCCAAATCTACCCAACCTTCCTCTATATTTACCGATCAGTCATCATGTTTCGCACACCCTTCCAGTAATCCTTAGGCAACTCCTTCTCCAGCTCCTCTCGGGTCAGCCACTTGAACTCGGTGTAGCCAAAAGGGTTGTCCTTGAGATCAGCCTGGCCTGCCATTATCCTGCCCTTGATGAAGAATGTCTTGTCACCCTTCTTCTGGACAACACCATCGGCGCTGATCTTGGGCCGAGAGACGACGTGGGCGACTGGTACGCGACTGACGATCCATGTGTTCATGTTGACACCAGCAGCTTGGTTGAGAACACGCTTGGCGGACTATCGGGAGTTAACATTGTCGAGACAAACCGCCTGTTGGCGTGAATCTTACCTCATGAAGGTTCTCTTCCTTGGGAATCACATCCGCAGGAAAACCCCACCCATCTTTACCCTTAACTACGAGATACAAAGTTCGATCAAGATGACGATCTAGCCTTTGAACATCCCCCTTGTGATCAGCCTCAGTGAGACGATCGGCAGGAGGCTCAACAGGAATAACATCCTCGGGAGCGATAACCTCAGCATCATCACTGACGCGCGCCTCCGCATCCTTGAGCAGAGATTTGACAATAGTCTCCTGGTTGCTCAGCTCATCGCCAACCTTGAGCTCATCATCCCATGCCTTGGAGCTCTTGCCATTGTAAATACCCAGCTCCTTAGCAACTGTGCCCTGTCGCTCCTGGACCTTGATGTTCCAGTCTAAACGGCGGGCCGTGTCGGGCTTGAAGTAGATACTCGTGATGAAGGGGGTGTTGAGACGTTCCTCGAGACGCTTCTGGTAGAAGAAGAAGGCGTTCTCGAAGGGGTGAAGTTTCCGTGTCACTAGAGGCGGTCGCGTAAGAATCACACCGGAGCGAACATCGTAGGGTGGTGGTTGGGAGTGAGCGGGCGAGGGAGTTGAAGCGTCGGTGGGGGTTTTTGCTACGGCCGCGGCGACAGATGAGTAGAGACGGGCTGGGATTCTAGGGACAACGGAAGAAGAAGCGCATCGAGCGCAGAGATTAGGAGAAGCTAGAAGTTATGGTGTTAGTTATGTGGGATATACTTTGCTTTGAGAGTGATGCAGAAGATCAGATAGATCTTGGGCATACGAGCGAGCACCAATTGAGGCAGATAAGAGTATCAAATCAACTCACTGGAAAACACAGCCTGAGCGGCTCTCGAACCCCGACTTGAAGCTGTCATCCTGTCTATATTCACTTCGTGGGTTGTGGCTCCCGACGTTGCGATTAGATGATTAGAGGCTGGATGGTGATATTCAACAACCACCTCTCGAACTTTTTCCGCCGGGAAGCTGGATCGGTACGTACCTTACCCATGAGGGACTCATGGGTCAGGCAGGCGGGCTGGTAGGATGCTCGAGTGAGGTCTGTAGCATTAACGCCTCAGGCAACAAGGCCATGAGTATCCACACTTTGCATATATCAAACAATAAATTTCCCACCCTCTTCTCTTCTTCCTTTCTTTCTCTCAAGGCACCATTTCCTTATCGTCAAGACCTGTTTCCACCTCCAGAACGTCTCGATCATTTACGTGTGCCGAGAGAGAGCCGCAGTCTTTTTCGCTAGCGGGGCCTGCAAGAAATTTCTTTATCCTACCGGGTTCTGTTAGATAGATACTGCTGACATTTTATGTGTCGAGTTTCACCATGATTTGATGTTGATTAATTGTAACTCTCCCACAGTCACGGAGTTATGCGCTACTTACTACCTTGGCATGATTCATAACAATCAAGGTGCACACGAGTTGCCTGATCAATTATGGCGACTTCTTTAAGGGCTATGATAACTCGCCCACTGTCACAATTCCCGTCTTGGTATTGATCCAATAACGTCTCAGCGGCATGCACCAATCAATGAGAAGGTGATATTGAAACATGAGATTAGCTAGATATATAATCGAGCCATATACAGCCATGTCCCAAACACATGATATATCCGTACAGTACATAGATTCACCATATACCCAACTCGCTCGCATCAATACCCGATTCAACTCCGTTGTGACACCTCGCTATCGAAATGCAAAGAATCAATCATGCCCGCCCTTTAAAAAGATGTTGGGTATCAAACCATATGGAACCCCTAGTTAGATGATACCTGAACGCCTGCTTAACTGTTTCCCGCCTTGATTCATTCTATCCTTAGGCTAAGCAGACAATCCTGCAACTGCTTGAGCAACCTCTTTGGTTGCTCTGTTTTCCCACTGTTGACGGGCTTCATCGCTTAATGATGCTGCGCCTTTCACCTCGTCATAAAGCTTTCTTGAGATGTCTCTATTGATAACCGAGTACTGCTCCGTTGTCAGTTTTCTCGACCGCCAATGTGGTCGCAATGCACCCTTGACTATCTCGTTTATGCTGATTTTATCTTCTTGGGTGATATTGGATTCTGGCAACGGTTGTTCCTCTCTTTGTGCGGGAACTTCTGATGGGCGGCGTGGTCGCGGCTGTCGTAATTCTAACGGTCGGCTCTCTGGAAGTCTGACTGGGTGTGTCTCCGAATCCTTATGATCAGGACTTGTACGAGAAGGTGAATAGTTTGCGGTGGGTCTGGCTAAGCGTGTCTCTGAGTCGCTATGGTCACGACTTGAACGGGTTGGTGAATAGTTTGCGGGCGCGTATCGGGGCTGGATAGTACTGCTGAGCGAAAGTGTTGGTGAAGTTGGTCGACCGTTGAAGTTCGGCATGGGGGGAGGAGTGAGAGAAAGAGCCCGGGGGCTACTGTGAGCAGATGGAGATGGAGAAATCGCTGGCGAGAGAGCTGGTGATGAGGCCTCTGGTGCATGCCGCCACCCGTTGGTTGTTGTTGTTGTCTCATCGTCAGACATAATGCTGGGTTCAAGCTCTTTCAGCAATGACGAAACCAAGGGAGGGTCGATATTGCTATGATCGACAATGCCGTTCCTGGACGCCGATCCATTGGTGGTAGCCCTTACTGTCGAGGGCCCAGGTGCTGGAGAAGACACTGAGCTTGAGCCTTCACCATTTTGCGTGGGCAGCCGACGTGTTCGAGGGCGCTTGAGCTTCCTTTCAGGTTCTTGAACAGGTTCGCGAGGAGATGCAGTCACAGACCGCGCTTTGCGCTTGCGAGATGTGGTGTTGGGTTCCTCAGTTTCTCGAGCACGCTCCAGAGCGCCCCAAGCTCGTCTTTCATCAGCCGTTTCTTGTACTGGCTCCGGTGCTGGCTGGAGCCGCTCGCTAATAGCTGGGGGCATGTTATTCACAAATACATCTCGAGCGCCCAAGCGGCGGGCGATGTCCATCCGTTGCTGCCAACGTTCAAGTTCGCGTCGCCCAACTTCCTGGAATCGCCTGTACTGTTCGAGTTCCTCATCTTCATCATCGTGATTGTCGAGGTCTAAGTCGCTCATCTCGTAGAACCGGTTAGAGAACTGACCCCAGGCACCTTGCCACTCAACATTTCGAGCTTGTCGGCGGGCTCGCCTTAATCGTTCTCGAGTTCGTACATGATAACCCCGTACGTTTCGGGGATTTGGACGACGCCCATAGGAAGGGCGAGGAGAGCGGTCTCCAGTCTCGGCGTGTCCTGGTTCCTCCACAAGCTGGAAGAGATGGGAACACTCCATGCAATACCAGTCGCCGTCAGGAATGGCATCAAGACCTATACAATGGGTGTGATAGGCCGCGTCGCAGCTGTCGCACAAAAGAAGGACATCTTCTCTCTCTGCAGAGTTGCAAATAGGGCATGGATTGCCTTGTTCTTCTTCATCTTCTTCGGGGTTGTCGCCAAGCCACTGTCTTACATCGAACTCAGCAACCTGCTTTTTATCTTGGACATCGTAATTCGAAATCGCGGTTCCTGCAACAGGGAGGCCGTTAGTGGATGTACACATACATAAAGTAGAAGGATAAGCTTTGGACGTACCGTCGATCCCGTTGTAAACTCGAACTGAATGAAAGGGATTACGACAAATTGGACATGTGTTTGTCTTTTGCGCCCAGGAACGAATGCATGCATCATGAATAATGTGGTTGCATCCATCAAGTGCAGCGACTATGTTCAAATAATTTGAATCGTCGTCGAGAACATCCGAGGCTGTGGTGGTTGTGGCAGGAATAGGCGCGGACTCGGATGCGGATGCGGGTGCGGACTCGCCGCCAGCAGAAACACCACCAGCAGCATCACTCGCAGCTATAGTGAGAGTAGCTGGAGCTTGTAGGGCAGCTGAAGGTCGGGGCAGAGGATCCAGGCATATGATGCACTGTTCCGCTTCAGACATGATGTCGAGGTTGATAACACAGGATGTATTTTGATGGAAACATGTAAAATAGGATCGAGTAAAATAAGTTCGAGTCGAGTCGATTCGAGCGGGCGGGTGATGATGGTAAAACGGGATAGGATTGGGATGGGTTGGATGGAGAGGTCCCGTCGTGATCAATTAGGCGGGATGGGCTCGTTTTTTTTTGGGTTGGGGGGGGGGGGGGGGTGGCAAAAAAGTAAAATAT